>JAOTOM010002572.1:0-108796 GCA_034440615.1 Ashinkailepas kermadecensis | reverse complement strand
TGGGCGGGCCTCCCGATGTGTCGCCCTCTCCCGGTCAGAGGGGCGCTACCTTCTCATGAGGAGGAACACACCCCAGTGTCCCTTGACTCGACCCTGGCTGCTTTAAAGATTCCATTAATGCAGGTGCCAGTTGTCTGCATAGTTCACATGACAACTATCCGGGTTGTGACTTATGTTCATGGTCGCATTTGGGACGTTGAAGGTCTAATTAATTATTGTGCACGATCCATCCGGTTATATTCTCGCTCCACGTAGCATTTGCAATTTTCGTGGGTTTGATATACGTTGCAATTCTATCAACGTGCAAGTGGTATATCAGCTTCCCTAATGTATGATTGGATTGCAGCCACGCATAAAACAACACAACCAATATATACTTATTGTTTTTCCTGCAATATTCACTGTCTGGACACTTAGTTGAAGGGCCCGCAGGGTGTTTCCTCGGGTACGAATTTTGGAGACAAGAGAAGTTTCGAAGGAGGTTATAGTTTACATGTTATGGGTTATTTCCTCTCGTGGAAGAATGCATTTGCAAGACGTCAGTGGTCGGGAGCCGGTTCGCTCTTCGCCCATAGATGGCTAACATAATAGTGGAAATATTTTAATATGCGGATAAGAAAACGATAAGAAGAAAACATTGAAGAGGACAGCTGTGTTGTCCAGTACTTCTCTCTCCGATGCGACGTTCCTGCTTGACTGGTTTTGGGGGCGCAGTGGACACGTTTCGTGACACGGTACGCCATGGTCGTGTTACGTCATCGCCAAGTCAACAGCCGGGCTGTGTGCGCCAGCCGATACCGTGAGTGTCGGTCGGTCCGTACCGCGGCCCGCGTCATTGTTGGCGCCGGCGCCGACCGGTTTCTCCGGCAGCGGAGGTGCCGTGCCGGTGAGGTGTCGCCGCGTGTAGTCGGGGTCAGCAGGTCGCGGCGCGCTGACCCCGGCGCGGCCGCCGCCGCCGAGGACGCGCGACCTCAGTGAAAGTTTCAGGAGGAGCTAAGCGTTTGCGCGACAGGGAAAAGTCGTCGCTTGTTGTTTTGATAGCGCGCACTGACAGGGCGGATAGGCGGCGGTGTTGCGCAGCCGCACCATGGCGCCGCTGTTGGCGCGGTAAATAGCGTTCGAAGGTGCGCCCGGCCGGGAATTGATTTCTGGCGCATTACAGCGTATGTGTCGTGCCAGCTGTAGTGACACCCACCTCCCGGCCCGCGTGAAAGCGCAGAACAGTCAGGGTAGTTCACATATGTATTTTACTACACATTATATCCACAGGAAGTAAACACGTGGCTATTCTTGTACTGGCGGCGGTAAGACGAGGGTAAGCTTGGGAATAGCAGAAAATTGACTAGGGAATAGGACATATAGGAAATGGTAGAATTAAGGTTGTGGTATTTGGGATAGGGCGCAGAAAGAGAAAGAACCTGAGGCAGGTCATCCTGTTGGGCTGGTGTTCAGCCGAAGAGCGACGCTCACAAGCTATCAACACGTGCCCAAAGCAGGACGGAAAAACGGAACAGGTCGTCTTTTTGGATGCTGCAGGCACAATGCGCGCTCACGGAACCTGAACCATTCCAGTCTAACCTGTCGATCTCAATCATTCGGTTTTCACATGATATGAAAACGGAGTTTCACATGATTTTGTCGACCGATATTCCGATTACATCCCATTTTGAGCTTAGCTGGGACTTCTTCCCATCGTTGGCGACACGTGCCAAACATCACGAGCTTGCGAATTAATATAGAATGTTTTCACTGTTGTCCTCGTCTCATTGGCTTCTTGAACTGTTGGTGTGTTGATATTTTTGTTATTCGTATATGGATAATGTTTACTGTATAGTTCGCAGTTTCTTTTGAGGTAGTTTCGAAAATTAACGTTCTTTCGTATTGCATTTACTCATGTTCTTGGTCGCAATTTCATCCTTCAGCTTGTTGTGTCAGGTTGACGACTTCTGGAGTCCCACAGGCGCTTATGGAGCTCGCACGGTGTCTTGGCAGCATATTCCACAGTATATTGACAGGAAATACCACTACATCGTGGCAGGAGATCCAACGGTATCGTAGATCGTAGAAACTGTGCAACAATGTGTGTGAGAATTAGAGAATGTAGCATATTTCTGATCTGGTATGAAATGTGTTGAAGAAAATGGCCTGATTTTAAAACTGTAAAATTTGCCTGGCTAGAATTGCTATTGAATTAACAGTTGCATGTTCACACACAAAATACACTTATGTTTTTTTTGCTCATCAACCATGCCGAACTGCGATAAAATTACAATTTACAGGAACCATCAAAACACACCCGAACCCAAAGAAGTCTTCCGCTCAATTGACTGGCTGTTACAACCGTACACGGGTAGTGTTTAGCACGATGCGGGCATTCTTGCGCTCAGCCAGTGGAGATAAGACACGGCAGATGCAAGGGCGGAAAGGCTGTTGAAGGCCGGTTAGCTTTTTGCCTGGGCCTGGGGCTTCCGAAATACCTCCGGCTTCCAACGGGTCTTTTGTAAGCTCATTAACCGGCTAGCATGCAATGCCGATGATTTGACAGGTATTCAGGGCATCTTAAGCCTTGGTGCAGTCTAGGTGCATCTTAAGCCCAGGTGCAGTCGGGTCCGGTAATTGTAAACTGCAGACTGGTCGGGCCCGGGCCCAGGCTTGGGTCACAGAATGCTGGTTGTCTGACACCCCTGATTTAGAGCTGTCAGTTGTAGGCGGCTCACCCGCCCGTGTCACTTACTGTAGAGGTATGGCTGGAAGGATGGGTGTCTGACACCTCTGGTTGAGAGCTGCCAGTTGTAGGCAGCTCACCCGCCCGTGTCACTTACTGTACAGGTATGGCTGGAAGGATAGTTGTCTGACACCTCTGGTTGAGAGCTGCCAGTTGTAGGCGGCTCACCCGCCCGTGTCGCTTACTGTAGAGCTATGGCTGGAAGGATGGGTGTCTGACACCTCTGGTTGAGAGCTGCCAGTTGTAGGCGGCTCACCCGCCCGTGTCACTTACTGTAGAGGTATGGCTGGAAGGATGGGTGTCTGACACCTCTGGTTGAGAGCTGCCAGTTGTAGGCGGCTCACCCGCCCGTGTCACTTACTGTAGAGGTATGGCTGGAAGGATGGGTGTCTGACACCTCTGGTTGAGAGCTGCCAGTTGTAGGCGGCTCACCCGCCCGTGTCACTTACTGTAGAGCTATGGCTGGAAGGATGGGTGTCTGGCACCTCTGCTTGAGAGCTGCCAGTAGTAGCTCCAGTAATCGGTTCAGTACCATCCCGGCTATGGTTGGCGGGTACATTAGCTCCAATAATCGGCTCAGTACCATCCTGGCTATGGTCGACGGGTGCATTAGCTCCAGTAATCGGCTCAGTACCATCCCGGCTATGGTTGGCGGGTACATTAGCTCCAGTATTCGGCTCAGTACCATCCCGGCTATGGTCAGCGGGGTGCATTAGTTCCAATAATCGGCTCAGTACCATCCCGGCTATGGTCAGCGGGGTACATTAGCTCCAATAATTGGTTCAGTACCATCCCGGCTATGGTCGGCGGGGTACATTAGCTCCAATAATCGGCTCAGTACCATCCCGGCTATGGTCGGCGGGGTACATTAGCTCCAGTAATCGGAGGATAGACCCCGTATTTTAGGGGATACATGAAGCATCACGCTCATTTGCGTTGCATAGAAATGATGAGCGTGGAACAGGAACCTGGCGTTTAAAAATTATATGGCACCACAGAGTAGAAAATAATTTGTCGAAAAGTAATGGGACGAGTGGACATTTCGAGCGGAGCTGTTCATTTAATAACGTGGCGCTCCACAATTTCCTCCCGTTGTCTGAAAGTCATAGTCAAGTCTCAAGAGTATCAACGCTCGAAGCTTAAAATCAATAATTCCTACGTTTTGAACTAGTATAGGAATAGGAACATTTTGTTGTTGAATTGTGTTATAAAACAAGGAGAGAGTGGTGGAAAATTATTAACGAAGCGAGAGTAAAGGTGGAACATTGTTTCCTCTCAGGTATCGTGTCTCACCCGAATCAGAAAAATCCGGGAAATCCTGAACATTTTTAACACTGATGGGACCTCGTCCCCTAGTTTAGCCGTGGTGGAGCCGTGGTTAAATGGGACCTCGTCCCCTAGTTTAGCCGTGGTGGAGCCGTGGTTAAATGGGACCTCGTCCCCTATTGCCGTGGTGGAGCCGTGGTTAAATGGGACCTCGTCCCCTAGTTTAGCCGTGGTGGAGCCGTGGTTAAATGGGACCTCGTCTCCTAGTTTAGCCGTGATGGAGCCGTGGTTAAATGGGACCTCGTCCCCTAGTTTAGCCGTGGTGGAGCCGTGGTTAAATGGGACCTCGTCTCCTAGTTTAGCCGTGGTGGAGCCGTGGTTAAATGCGCTGGTGCCTCACCACAACTCCGCGAACGATCGCTGACGCGGCCCGCCGTGTTACGACTGGGCAGTCGGCACTGTTCACGAGTCTGCGATACTCCGCCGTGTCCACCTCGCTGGCGAGTTCCCAGCTAGCTGTGGTGGCCTTACGCGGCCCGTCGTGTTACGCCTGGGCAGTCGGCACTGTTCACGAGTCTGCGGTACTCCGCCGTGTCCACCTCGCTGGCGAGTTCCCAGCTAGCTGTGGTGGCCTTACGCGGCCCACCGTGTTACGCCTGGGCAGTCGGCACTGTTCACGAGTCTGCGATACTCGGCCGTGTCCACCTCGCTGGCGAGTTCCCAGCTAGCTGTGGTGGCCTTACGCGGCCCGTCGTGTTACGCCTGGGCAGTCGGCACTGTTCACGAGTCTGCGGTACTCCGCGGTGTCCACCTCGCTGGCGAGTTCCCAGCTAGCTGTGGTGGCCTTACGCGGCCCGTCGTGTTACGCCTGGGCAGTCGGCACTGTTCACGAGTCTGCGATACTCCGCGGTGTCCACCTCGCTGGCGAGTTCCCAGCTAGCTGTGGTGGCCTTACGCGGCCCGCCGTGTTACGCCTGGGCAGTCGGCACTGTTCACGAGTCTGCGGTACTCCGCCGTGTCCACCTCGCTGCCGAGTTCCCAGCTAGCTGTGGTGGCCTTACGCGGCCCACCGTGTTACGCCTGGGCAGTCGGCACTGTTCACGAGTCTGCGATACTCCGCGGTGTCCACCTCGCTGGCGAGTTCCCAGCTAGCTGTGGTGGCCTTACGCGGCCCACCGTGTTACGCCTGGGCAGTCGGCACTGTTCACGAGTCTGCGATACTCCGCGGTGTCCACCTCGCTGGCGAGTTCCCAGCTAGCTGTGGTGGCCTTGTTTGCACGTGTTGCGACACATGTTCAACCACCGTGCATCACTGCAGCGCGATGCTATCCAATGTCGGCTGAATACGTCGGCGTCGCCCTGCTGGTGAGGTAGCACAAACAGTCGCCCTGCTGGTGAGGTAGCACAAACAGTCGCCCTGCTGGTGAGGTAGCACACACAGTTGCCCTCTGCACCGTTGTGCTGAGTCGAGTGGCATTGTCAGGCCATCGTCGTCGTGTGGCGAGACACGCGCTGCTACAATGTCAGACAACGTCACATAATTAGCCACTTAACCGTTTTTGTCCGTGGCTGGTTTCAAGGACCTTTTTTGTTGACGCGTTTTACTTGCGAGCCGGGGTGGTCGTGGCTTGCCGTTTGACGATGGATTGAATACGAAGTAGGCGGCCATGCGGACGGAATGTGGATCCACAGCTGTTTGTGCTGTTGCGTTAGGCCGTTATAACTATCGATGCATTACTGCATTTTGATGCATAGCTGTGTGTAGTGTAGCAATTATATGAATAATGCATGGATTTGAGTGCAATAGGGTCGAGTATTGTCCGGTGTGATGGCACTGGAGCCCGTAAGAGCAGACCGAAGTAAACATTAATACCCGACAGAAGCTGAGGGTGATAGTGCTGACCGAGGTCTACTCCTGAGGGCTCTAGTGACGTTACCCCGGTCAATATTACTGACGATTGCCGGAAAAGTCGCGCATTATTAATTATATTACCTGACAGTAGTTCTCAACACGATACCGAAAATATCCCACACAGATAATATTTATTGTGCTCCCTGATAAATAGTGAACTGGACAATACAACCATTGAGCACGTGGCCAGTTCCAGAGGCTCCACCAACGGCATCTGTGTTCTGAGTGTGACCGCGCCAGAACGCCAGGAACCAAGCTCAGTATGTTGCCGATGTTCTACAGTTGTTTTCCGGATACATATCTTGTGTAGCTTTCTAGAGAGCTGAGAGTTGTGGCCGCTGATGTACTGGGTACGGCGACCTTCCACCCTTGTTCGGTCCATCAGTGACTGATGTGGCACGCAAACAATGGCTGGTGTATACAGTGGCTGGGGTATACAGTGGACGGTCCAGCTGCCACACTGGGCTGGGGTATACAGTGGACGGTCCAGCTGCCACACTGGGCTGGGGTATACAGTGGCTGGGGTATACAGTGGACGGTCCAGCTGCCACACTGGGCTGGGGTATACAGTGGACGGTCCAGCTGCCACACTGGGCTGGGTATACAGTGGACGGTCCAGCTGCCGCACTGGGCTGGGGTATACAATGGACGGTCCAGCTGCCACACTGGGCTGGGGTATACAGTGGACGGTCCAGCTGCCACACTGGGCTGGGTATACAGTGGCTGGGGTATACAATGGACGGTCCAGCTGCCACACTGGGCTGGGGTATACAGTGGCTGGGGTATACAGTGGACGGTCCAGCTGCCACACTGGACTGGGGTATACAGTGGCTGGGGTATACAGTGGACGGTCCAGCTGCCACACTGGGCTGGGGTATACAGTGGCTGGGGTATACAGTGGACGGTCCAGCTGCCGCACTGACGGTTTGCATCATATCGCCGAGTTTGTTCTTTCCCAACGGTCTCGCTTCATGCCAAGATATATCTGTCAAGCTGATGCTCTTGTTCGACCACCGGAAAAAGCTTCATGCAGACTTGCTCGGCTTGTGAATGTGCATTTTCGGGCTTAAAGACTAGAGGGTGATTGGTATCCGTGGCTACATCGCTCCTTGGGATCTACTTGTGTCTTCTCTGTAGTTCGTATCCATCTCATCTACCATCCTCACGATCTTGACGCTGTTCTATCTCGCTGAACTATAAACTAGCTGGGTTTCATATTATAAGCTATCGCGGCCTTGTTTACGAAAATGAAACATTATCCACGAGACCTATTGCTGTAGATGTCCTGGTGATACTGGCCAGGTGCCTCGCAGAGCTCTTTCATGGCGTTTAGATCGCCATCGCTTATGGGTCTTTAGTGGTCTATGGAAACGAAGCCTTCGCTGAGGTCTTTTTAGTTTTAGTGCAGTTTTGAACGCCTCGCTCACTACAGGAAATCTCTAGCTGACAGAAACGTCCAATCCTCCCTGGCCCTTGAATGAATGAATGAATCCTGGACGCCGTACTTTATAGACTTACGCCTTTGTTTATAGACTTTCTCTTTGTGCCTTCCGCCGTCAAGATTGAAAAGGACTTAGAATATGATCCAGATCCTGAGTAGATGTTTTTTTTTGTGGTTTTCTTGCCTCTGCTTCTAGAACTAGCGGAATAGGTCTTCCCCAGATTTCGTCACGGTTTTGGTGTCGGTCGATTTTCTGCCATTTAGTAAATCGTCGATATCAGCTGCCGACAGCACATGCAATTGTGGTAGCGATCCTACTGGGACCAGCCCGACTTCATGTACAAGACACGGGACGATTGGTCTAGGGGTAAGATGCTCGTCTCGCAATCGAAAGATTGCGGGTTCGAATCTCACCTGTCGCTACTCTTCGCCCGCGACCAATCGGCGTGAGAGATTGGCGACGCTATATGACTCAACGGTCGACGTGTCGTAAAACCAATAACCAACCATGTACAAGACAGAATTAGACACTAGCGAATATTACATTTAGTGTAGTTTTTGGTAGCGCAATTCATGTGCTTAGTTTCCATGACACTGGGCAATATTCAAAAAGTACACTATACCACGTGACCACTACGGCCGTACGTCCGGTACACCAGGGCAACAGGGTGTAATCCAGGGATGGGGAACGAAGATTTACGATCCCACACCGTTTTTCGACATGGAAACTCCAGAGACTAATCATGAATTAAAACTTCATAGACTGCGGGGTTGTGTTCAAAGAGGTGTTTGGGCATGACAAATATGCCTCGACATACAAGAAATATGTCATTCAATTAGGAAATTGGACGTAGTTTCATGATATGGAAAAATATTTCATGTATATACGTCCGTTTATCTGCACCTTGGCCCAATAAAATGCTGAAGATCGTATCTGAATTTCGTTGTGATGATGCAGACCTTCCTCGTCAAACATATTCTGAAACTACTACTATAAAGATAGCACTGTTCCTATCTATGCTATATTGCAATATATAATACAATTACGCGTAACATGATGTACAACCAATACAATACGCCCCTAAACCCTCAATTACGCCTAATGAAATGATATACTAAAACACAAAAACGAACTTCCTCAAATACGCGATTTCAATCGGTGGTTCCGTGTTGTGAAGTTTGTTTAGTTCTGTGTTTGGTGTGAATGATTTGTATGAGCGATAAGCGACGCCACACACCGCCCGTCTGCTGGCATCTGCTGGCGGCCGCATTTCCGCCAGTGACGCCAGCTCGCGCCGCTCGACGGACACAGTCTGGGCGCAGTCTGGCCTCACTGTGTCGGCGCTCGTTGCCGGTGTAGCCTCTCCAATCTAGGCGAGCTTCTCACTGCTTTTGTTTGCGGCCGCGTCGATGGGCCAGCGGTGCCGGTTTGGTTCGCACGGCGGTGACGTCACCCCGCACGGCAGTGACGTCACCCCGCCGGCCCAGCTGCCCGAGCCCTCACGCGCTGGCAAACAGCCGGTCCGGAGCACACAGCCGAGCTGGAGCGGCCACTGACGTGGCGACCGCTCGACAGGTGCTGGTGTCGCCGTCGACGACGTCGGGTGGCCTCTGACGTGGGAGAACTGTGTGCACGAGATGGGCGCATCAGCTCTGTCTGGATGGTTGTGTAGGAGTGGAGGGTCATGGCTGGTCATAACCTTTCATATGTTCGCAATCGATGCTGGAAAGGTGGAGAAGTGGGGTTTTCAACAGGAAACATGCCCTGGAGAAGAGTTTGCTTATTTTGTTAGTGTGAGCAACAATTTAGATATTTGCTATCAGCAGTACTACCTAATGTAACCATATCTAATTATTGTGCTCGTTGGTCTTTCTAACTAGGCTTAGGCTCTAAAATGTTCCTATTATTTTGCTTCTTTTTTTTGCTAACTTATCATTTCAACTCCAGAACCCGAATCTGAAAAATCGTCCCGTATGGGAATTCAGAATATTCGTCACTTTGAGTCGACATACTTGTATTTATATTGACAGATGTTGCATGTGGCATGAAGTCACGTGGTGGTAAGCTGTAGCGTTTCTTCACGTCCGTATCGCTCTGTAGCAGCAGGGAAGGGGTACGGTGGCAGGACGAGGTAGCAGCAGGAAAGAAGTACGGTGGCAGGACGGGGTAGCAGCATGGAAGGAGTACGGTGGCGGGATGAGGTAGCAGCAGGGAAGCAGTACGGTGGCGGGATGAGGTAGCAGCAGGGAAGCAGTACGGTGGCGGGATGAGGTAGCAGCAGGGAAGCATTACGGTGACGGGATGAGGTAGCAGCAGGGAAGCAGGACGGGGTAGCAGCAGGGAAGCAGTACGGCGACGGCACCAGGTAGAACGCTGCTCCGGAACCGTGGGACGGCCCAACAGTATTTACGATGTCGAAACGTGGCGTGGGTTTCTCCTGACGTGCCTCTCTCTGAGCCATGGCTCCAGTCGAGGCCTGACCATCCAGTGGCTGCAATGTCGCGCCTGGTGACGCCCTGGCTCGTCGGCTCGGTGAAAGCGTGGCCGACTGGTTTTGCACGTGCAGTACCGGCCCGGCCGGCGGCCCAGGGCGACTCCGACGCGACGCTGTGTGCCCGGTTGTGACGGTGTTGTCGGCGGCAGTTTGTCAGCATCACTTTCTCGTTCCGCCCACGCGCGGTGTGGTGACTCGGCCGATGGTGCCGGCCGCGCGGGAAGTGCCCGCCGAATGCTGCACGTGCTCAGCCCGTATGGAGCTGAGATTGGCGCGACGGTGGCTTAGGTTTTCAGCGCACGGTTGTGTGCTTCTGGGCGACTTCCAGACAAGGAATGTGGTGCGGAGCCGGCATGGACTTTACGGTTGGGATGCTATGCTGGCTACTTATGACAATGACGCCAAGAGGCAGCATATGACACCCGGGGAGAAACCTGCATGCTCGTCCGTGTTTACTTCTTTAAAATTGGAGAATGGTGCTCAGGAAGCGCGTAGAAAAGTCGTGCGGTTATTTTAGTCGTGCGGTTCTTTCCACGAGGATTACTCTTTGGAAAATGCAGATGTTTAAGCTAAATGATCATTCGGTGCATATCCTGAAAGCGGGACGAGTATGGCACGAGTCATGCTGATGATGGCAGGTAAGTGGCCGGTAGCGAAGCGTGTAGCACTGTAACGGTGGCCAGTAACGTAGCGTGTAGCACTATGACAGTAGCCGATAACGTAGCGTGTAGCACTGTAGCAGTGACCGGTAACGTAGTGTGTAGCACTGTAACAGTGACCTGTAACATAGCGTGTATCACTGTAACAGTGGCTAGTAACGTAGCGTGTAGCACTGTAACAGTGGCCACTAACGTAGCGTGTATCACTGTAACAGTGGTTAGTAACATAGCTTGTAGTAGTGTAGGAGCCAGTAACGTAGCGTATATCACTGTAACGTTGGTAAGTAACGTAGTGTGGATCACTGTAACAGTGGCTGGTAACGTAGTGTGTAGCACTGTAACAGTGGCCAGCAGCGTAGCGTGCAGCACTGTAACAGTGGTCGCCTCACTTAGCGTGGATGGGTCCTCAAAGTGATGTCTGCCCCGTTTTGTTCTGATCAAGTGTTCGTCAGGCGGACGTGGGTTTCAGTCCTGCTTTGATCCCCTACGGTTCCTCGTTCCTAGTCGTTCGCGGGCTGGGAAAGACAAGTCTAATTCAACCTTCGCTCTGTGGCTTGGAGTCGTGGCGACTGAAGATGTCCGAGGGAAGGTTATTGACTGACTGTGACAGGACCCTCCGATAGTGTCTCCGATCGTGTATTCGAATTATCAGTTGAGATGACAGCATTTGCTATGCTCAAGCAACTATTGGCGCTGTTCGAGCACCACAATACCAGCACAATACAATACCAATACAATACCAATGCAATACAATACCCGAAGCAATACAGTACCGGCACAATGCGTATACAATACAAAACACCGACATCGTGGTCATTGTTTCGCCAGTGCGAGCTCCTGTTAGTTAGTTATTTGGGCTTTAGAGCGCTTCAACCAGAGGGGATCATTCGCGCCCATGCGAGCTCCTGTCTTCGGGGGCACTGTGCCACTGTTGGGTTGGTGCTAGTATTGCCTACACCCTTCTCTGCTCTTCCCCACCGCTGACCCCACCGTCAAACTCACCGATAGCCCCACAGCTCAACACACAGCTGAGTCCATCGCCGGCCCCACCGCTGACTCCATCGCTTACCCCATCACTAACTCCATCGCCATCCACGCTTCTCCCCCTCCACTAATCCTGCGTCTTAAATCCACTAATCCTGCTCCACTAATCCTGCTAACCTTACTCGCCGCCACTGACTCGGGCCCCTCCCTATGTTTCTCCTCAACTGTGACCCTGGTCTCCCCGCCGCTGATCCCCCTTCCCGGTCGCTTCTCCCACCCCGTCACTGACCCTACCCTCCCCCTCCCCGCCGCTGCCTGTGCCCCATGTGACCGGCGGCGGCCGGCTCATCACTCGGCTGGCACTGACCCTCCTCCTCCCCCCGGCCGCTGCCTGTTCCCCACGTGACCGGCGGCGGCCAGCTCATCACCCGGTTGGCACTGACCCTCCCCTCCGCGCCGCTGCCTGTGCCCCAGGTGACCGGCGGCGGCCAGCTCATCACCCGGCTGGCACTGACCCTCCCCTCCCCGCCGCTGCCTGTGCCCCAGGTGACCGGCCGGCTCATCACTCGGCCGCCACTGACCCTCCCCTCCCCGCCGCTGCCTGTGCCCCAGGTGACCGGCCGGCTCATCACTCGGCCGCCACTGACCCTCCCCTCCCCGCCGCTGCCTGTGCCCCAGGTGACCGGCCGGCTCATCACTCGGCCGCCACTGACCCTCCCCTCCCCGCCGCTGCCTGTGCCCCAGGTGACCGGCCGGCTCATCACTCGGCTGGCGCGCTCACAGCGGGCGTGCAAGGCTAGCAGCGGGACATGGCGGACCGTGCCGGCCCATCATTATTCAATTTCATTAGCGAACCGCTAGCGCGAGGCGCGCCGGTGGTCGGTGGACACACGGCGTGACCCCGACTCGACAAGGGTGTGTGTGTGTTTGTGTCGGTCACCGGCGGTCAGTGTGATCCGCAAGGTCAGACCGGGTCAGGGCGGCTCTCAGGGCTCATGTGCGGTAGTGAGTTAGAAGACTAGTGTGGGCGAGGAACAGCGGATTGCGGATCAAATTAGTGTAGATTGGCACATTATAGCCAACGCATTTGAAGCACTCTTAACACGCGCACTGGAGGGGGGGGGGGGCGAAATCCGCCCACCCCTCCGGTTTTTCGCAAATAACTGCACATTTTACCGGTCGATATACGTGATTTTCGGTGTACCTGCTTAGAAATGAACGGCGCGTCGTTTAAAGCAAGAAAATGGAAATCGGCCGAAAATTTTTCAAGTTAGGGGCCGCTAAAGTCAAAAAATGTTATAGCGCCAGACCACAAAAATCGGCGCTGATGCGCTTCCAGTATACTGACAAAAGGGAAGTGTTCTAGGCAACACTAGCGACTTGTTTGATGCATATTGATATGCTGTATAGTTTCAAGGTCATGTTAGGTCACCAAGGTCAAGTCAGGTCAAGTTCATGACAGGTTAATGGAACCAAACTTGATCAACTGGAATGTTGCCATAAATGCACTACTGGTTGTCATTTGTACTGTTTGTCATTGCGTTTCCATACTTTATTCATGTACTTCACTCCCTTCTTCACGAAGCCGATTGTTCCGAGCTGCCCGACGGAGCAGTCGGGCGGGCGGCCGGTTCCGGTTACTGGAACAGGTAACTGACCTGATAAAGTGGTGCTATATAGGTGACCTGAGGTCAAATGTTGGGTCTAGCATCTGTATTGCATCAGTAGTAATGTCCAAAACATCATTGATGCCCATTTTTGAGCATTTAAACACAATCACAGCGATCCATAACGATGACAAGCCAAGCCACGCAAAACCGGAAAATGTTGCCAATCGGACCTCATTTGACCTTGAAGATATTGTCCTAAGGTCACGAAAAAATTGCACACAATAGAGTTCACTACCGTGCCCATCCACCCTGCGAATTTCGTTCCTCCAGCTTTACTAGGAGCCGAGATCTTAGGGGGGCGGAATCCGCCCCCCTCCAGTGCGCGTAATTCTCAGAGGCCCTCCAGGGCGCGTGTTAAATCCATGTGCAGCTGCTCAGCTCAGTATTTCGATCTGTCCGTTACCTGGTTCAGCTATGCAGCTGCTCAGCTCAGTATCTCGATCTGTCCGTTACCTGGTTCAGCTATGCAGCTGCTCAGCTCAGTATCTCGATCTGTCCGTTACCTGGTTCAGATATACAGCTGCTCAGCTCAGTATCTCGATCTGTCCGTTACCTGGTTCAGCTATGCAGCTGCTCAGCTCAGTATCTCGATCTGTCCGTTACCTGGTTCAGCTATGCAGCTGCTCAGCTCAGTATCTCGATCTGTCCGTTACCTGGTTCAGATATACAGCTGCTCAGCTCAGTATCTCGATCTGTCCGTTACCTGGTTCAGCTATGCAGCTGCTCAGCTCAGTATCTCGATATGTCCGTTACCTGGTTCAGATATACAGCGACTCAGCTCAGTATCTCGATACATCCGTTACCTGGGCCAGTGGCCCAACCATGTGCTCAAAATTATTTATGGCCAACCTTTCTGTCCGCCTCTCCCCCCCGTCTTACCCACGGGCACCGCGAGGTGACCTGTATGTGTCATCAGGTGTGGTGTTGTACCGACGCAGTCGATGCGCCCCTAAGCTCCAATAACCAACCAGGTGTGGGTTGTGCTGGCTGGGCGGTGCACGATATGGTGCCGCCAGACGGGTCTGACCGGTCTGACCGGTCTGACCAGCGCGGCGGTGACCCGGTGAGCCGGTCAGCGTCACTGACCGGGTCACACTAGTTTTGTAGGTTATCGTGTGCCGCGGTCGGCCGCCCATCGGCCTCAGGTGTGCGGCGATACAGCAGAAGCTGGTCACGACAGATCACGATAACGATGACGAATCTGTGCCATCGTTCAGCCGGGGAAGATGATGATCACCCTTGATGATCATCACTTGCGGCAGCTGCAATTGCGACTTGATACCGTTCAATCGTCTAGGTGTTGGGGAATGACTATGCAGTTTACGCGGTCATTTTGACGTCTTAAAGCCAATAAAGCCGTCACCATTTTTTTATAGCTCAAATGATGGTCAGTTTGGCCTATGATCTGACTACTTCGAGCATGCAACTTACTCTCAGTGCATGTCTCGAATAGTAAAGCGTGTCATCTACACACGTTTTGCTTCGGTCGATGGTTATTGACCTCGTGGGGCGCTTTCTTTCGTGAAGCGTCCCTCTTCACGATAGATCTCAGTAGTAAACCTGTCACCGTGTTGTGTTTTTCTGGACCTTCAATCTCTAATGAAGTTCCAATTTTCTCCTGAGGGGGGGATTCTTCCCGGTTGGAAACCTTAGATGTTGTCAGTTGTCTTTGTCGCTGATAATTCTGAACCAATCTGAATTGATCGCGTCAGGAAGGGTGCGTTCCTGCCTTCATGCCTGAATATCCTTAGCTTCGCTGTAAACTCCGTTTGAACACATCCACGTACTTGCGTAAATCTCACTTCAGCGACCTCTACCACAGTTCAGTTCACGTAGGTGGGCTTGCCTATTATGGGCCTGTATAACCAATGCAGTTGATGCGCCCTAAACCCAAATAACTAACTAACTTGCCTCGATATGGATGACCAGTTTTTGAAGAGCCTACTAGACAAACTCGTTCAGCTGGCTTTCTAACTGTACGTTTCTTTGTTTATGGTGGATAAAATTCCATGCTGGAGGAGGCGGTTCGTATGGCTTGAACCCCTTATTTCGACTGCATTCTGATATTTTTTCTCTTGGATATGATGTTGAGTGAGGATCATTGTTCTGTTCCAGGCCCATGTTGTTTGTCGTGACTTCGATATCCACTGACCGTTGCAATTTTTCCACCCATGTTCAATGCCTATCAACGCTACCAGGACACGCGACATTTCGACATTACTTTATACGGCTCAGGTCCTGCCCTGGACGGCTCAGGTCCTGCCCTGGACGGCTCAGGTCCTGTCCTGGACGGCCCAGGTCCTGCCATGGACGGTCCAGGTCCTGCCATGGACGGTCCAGGTCCTGTCCTGGACGGTCCAGGTTCTGCCCTAGACGGTACAGGTCCTGCCATTGACGGTCCAGGTCCTGCCATGGACGGCCCATGTCCTGCCCTTGACGGCCCAGTGCCTGTCTGAACGGTCGAGGTCCTGCCCTGGACGGCTCAGGTCCTGCTCTGTACGGTCCAGATCCTGCCCTGCACGGTCCAGATCCTGCCCTGCACGGTCCAGATCCTGGCCTGGACGGTCCAGGTATGTGACGACAGCCGTACTCACATCACTGCTGATGGGCTGCTCAGCGCAGTGAGGCTCCTTTGTCTCCGTTTTTGTGTGAGCCTGGGGTATTCCGACATGACCTGACATTTCGTGGCTTGCCAACCTCCACCAGCAACCGTCTGAACCTGCACGACAATGGGCGCTAAGTGAACACAACTGGTGGTTCGGCTATGCCCATAGCACGCTACGGCAAAAGCACGCTTCGCATGCATCGACACGATGCCCTCAAAGGAACACATCGCCAGCTTGTTAGATTCGATGATATGCAGAGGCTGATGGGCGCTGCATGACCATCGCAGTCGATGCGCCCCTAAGCCCAAATAACCAACCATGGAGAGGCTGATCGATACTGCTGATCGAGAGATGATACTGATCTATCTAGTTCCCTTCTCTTCATTCTCGATTTCCTTCCCTGCTCCTCGAAGGATATTGACTAAGTTCAGTGATGGAAAATGACATGTGGAAGGTCGGGCGGCAAAGGGGACCTATGACGGTGCTGATTCATATATCAGTTATCATATACAACACTGAAAGCTACCTATCTGGGGCCATTATATGATACTGGGCCGCTAATATGTGCAATTTATGTTGAACACATGACCGGAAGTATTTTTTTTTCATATCATGGCCCTGACATGACGTGACCCTGATAATTTTCCAGCGGAAGGTTTTGGACAAGCCACCCATATTTGGCTGTGCGACATATGAACGGAATTCAGCGACCGGTTCGTAAGATAGCCTTAAATATTCGAAGGTGGGGACTGGGGTAGCATCATTCCCATAGCCGGGCAAGGGGTAACGGCTCCGGCCGGCTGATGCCACCCGCCCGACTAACTGACCTCTCCGGCACGGCGGCGGCACACCGGCGGCGGTCACCGGGCCGCGCCACGGTAGCCGCCGACCGGTTCCGATGGAAACGAGGTCTGGCGGCGTGTGCGGCGGCGCGCGCCACCACCGCAGGCGGCCGCCGCGGTAGGCCATATCTCGCGGCGGTGCTGGCGCGGCCCGCGTCAGCTCTGCCGCCAGCGCGTCGCCATGTGCTGTCGACCGCCGCTCGGGCTCCGTCGCACCAGCAGCTGGTGCGACGGACCGTGAGAACTGGGCTTGCGCTGTGGGTCGCCCGTTCTGTCGACCGGCGATTAGTTTTGTCCGCCGACTGGTCTCATCATCGTTATTCGTCGTGTGTGCAGCCGATGTAATTGGTGCGCCGCCGGCCGGCGCTGCCCGTCGGTCCAGCCTCCGTCCCTGGTGTTTAGGCCTGCTCTCGTTCTGACTGGCTGTTCCCAGCTGTTGTTGCTCTCCTCGCCATTGTCTGCTATCCTCTCCACCGCCCGTGTTTTCACTCATCCATGTCATTATCTCGTTATCTCTTCCATGACCACTATCTTTCTCGTTATCTCTTCCATGACCACTATCTTCTCTTCCGCTGGTTTGCATTTTACCTTCGATGCGTGTTCCTTTCGCCTTAGTTCTCGCGCATGGTCGTCTATTTTCATTCGTGCCCAACCGTTGTCCCGTTTTGTTTTCATTCTCCCCCTTATCTCCGTCTCTGTCGCTTGATCCTTTCATTCCTCGGCCGGCGTTGGCTATTGGGAGCCCCCACCCCGTCTGGCCGATGTTCTCCCGTCGTGTTGCCCTCGAATCGACCAGTACATGGGTCGGGTCGACATATGTACTGGGCGTTGGTAGTGGAAGAGGTGCGCCGGTGGTGTGACGTGTGTGCCACGTGTGTCCCGGTGATGTGGCCTCGGTGAATTAGTTTGCCACGCCGTGGGAGACGGTGTCGGCAAGCGTCGTGCAAGGACTCCGTTAGATGATGCATGTTGGCAGAAAACGCCAGTGTGCTCGAGCTATGAGAGAGTTGTGATTGGTGGAGATGGATGAAGGGGCGTTTCCCGTACCGTTCAGACTTAAAGCGTGATATGGTATTCACTGCCGTCACCTTCCTTGCCGCTCAACCCCTACAAACTCAGAAGCCGAGTGGTATCCGTGGTTGAGCTTCCTGGCGCCACCTCAGGCCGGGGACCGATCGTGTTACAGGACGTGTGGCTGACGTCCATATCAGCAATATCTAGTCGGGGCGGGCCTGGCTGGCTCTCATCGAGTGTTGCCGTTCTCAGGCGGTCCGCCCTGGTGCTCCGGTAGTCCCTGCTGGGTAGGGATGCTTTTCTGGTGGCAGCTGCTCACCCAACAGGACTGACTTACTTAGGACAAAACCCGTTCTGCGATCTCACTGCCCAGGGTAGCATGTCGTTGGACTTGACAGCCTTGCTACCGCCGGAGCCGTGCGGAGCCTCCGTATCGCGCTGTCCCTCCTGCGGGCGATGCTGAAGTTCGTGCACTGGCAAAGGGTCGGAGATGGACAAGTAGGCCGGTCCTGGCTTCTTCGCACGCAGAACGTCTCTCGGGAAAATTACCTCCTCCTTTTTCTTGTTAGAATATTAAACGGTGCGGCATTGGTCGCAAACATACTGCTCTTTGCCCACTTGCTCAAAACTTCCGAAATTACAAAATAAAGTTTTTCATGTCATACACAGAAGTAAGATTATCCTATCGAAATTTGATGACCAATATTTCCCCAGGTCTATCATTCCAAAATACGAATTCAGCCGGTTGAGAGCCGAGGTCTGTTGTTCGATGGGGCTGTGGCGCGCCAACCGGAGATTTGATCAGTGAATGGGCTGACGTTGACACTGGCTCGGTGGTCTGTAGGGACTTGGGCTCTGGTGCTGCTACTCCCTCCCCCGGGCTGAGGAAAATCGCCATCTGCTTGAGATTTGACTTTCAGCTTGAAAAGTTAAGCCAAGCCGACTGTGTGGCATCCAGTGATTACACAAGCAAATCGCACACTGCAAAAGGCGGGAAACGCAGCACTGTGAACGAAGGCCCTGATATAACCGACAGGTACATGTGGAACAGGCATGCATTTCATTGAACAGGACATGCTAGGTGTAGCCGGTGGTACAGGAAATGAACCTCGTATGGTGATGCTGGCCCTCCTCGTTTCATCTTCGTAAGCAAGAGTGACAGCAGTGCCAGGTTTGGCTCTCGAAGATGAATAGCAAAACATTGTATTGCGCTCTTAATGTCTAGTAGTAAGAAGCAATGATTTGATGATCATTTACCCCTGATTCACTCTATCACCTATACATTATTGTCCACCGTCCTGAAAACCATGCCCTTATAGACATGCCTAAGCTCATAAAGCCCTCATGTTATTAGTGCAACACTCGTGTTCACTGGGACGCCCGACCAAAGCGGTGATTTCAACCGTGTGAAGAGCTTGTCTGAGTCTGGTTTTGAACTTGATATCTCTGTGTACTACAAGCGACATCAACCTCATAGGCATACATGATCGCTGAATCACTCCTTTGCACGTGAAGTGACTTGCCATTTGCTACTTCTTGAACGAATATAACCGGCGCGTTCTCTGTCCAAGCATTCTCCCCATGACCACCGTTGACCCGGGAGCTATCCTTTGGCGCCCAAACCTCCGCAGGGCGCCACAGCCTTCTGTGTGGTGGTGCCACTGGGTGGCCAACGTCCCGCCGTGCCTCCTGGCGTCACTCATTTGGCCGACCTTTTGACCACGGCCGCCTGAGGCGCTGGCACTTGTGCGTCGCGTGACCGCCCTGGGCGCCGCACGCTCGGTCTAAACTGCTGCAGGTGATGACCTCTGATCCCGGCCACCTCACGTGCCGGCCGCAGACACCCGCCGGCCCGTGCAGTATCGTAGAAATGTGGAGAGCGAGTGAAACGCCGTATGAAATTGAACACGTTTCGGCCATTCCCAGCAGGCCGTATCTCATGAGCGTTATTGACGTTGCGCGCGGCATCTCCATTGGGATCGGAATGGTCTCCGTTGTGATGTGGCGGCGGGCGGAGTATTTGTGCTGGTGCGGCGTTTTTTGGTCGGCGCGGGTCGATAGGGCTGCGCGTGGCGCAACCGGCGTGCCTGCCGCCGGCCGCCCGGTCAATACCGCCCGGCCGATGTGCGTCTGTGAGCCAGTGTTGTGACACCGTGCCGCTGACCGTTGACCCGGTGTCCGATGACCAGACGATGGTGACGGTAAGACGAGCCCCGATCACCTCGACCGACCCGTGTCTGCCGGCCGGCGCTCAGGCACAGCACGCAGCGTTTTTGTATCTGCCCTTGCGTGCTGGACTTCAGTTCAGCGTGTTAGGGGTGTTAGTGCCGGGCTGTTATACACCTTGAAAAATAGCGATGCCTTTGTATATTATAGCGATAAAAATAGCACCTATAAAAATAGCGATGGCTTTGTTATTTTGTTGCACAACATGTCTGTATGCTACGGCAGGATTGCATTTGGAACTGAAGTGAATCGTCTCGGGCATGTTGCGACCATCCCATGCCCTTAACGTGGCGTCGTTGAACGATCTCCGCTCGTGCGGTATCCGTAATGACCTGTTTTCTCTCGTGCATGTGTCACGTCAATGGTTAATGCTGAGGTTTTGTGGTTTGTGCCGGGGCGTTAAGCACACCGTATCGGATTGCAATAGCAAGCTCACGTGTTCCACCTATGGTGGAGCAGGATTGGACCGAAGATATGATGACCGAGTCATCATGCACTTTTTCTCTCGTGAAAGCGGTGCATCGTATGAGCTGTTCACCATTAATTCTACTATCTACCATTTTATACCATACCATACCAAGGTTTTGGGGATTGAAAGGGCGATGTCGTAAGCATTGTAGGCGTTCTGTGTGGCCCAGAGTTGGAATGGAACCGGATAGTCCGTACATGTTTGGGGTCGGGCCTAGATACGGGCACTGTGGGCCCAACATTTTACATAAATGAAGGTGCCTGGGGCGGACCTATGTTCCCATTTTGTTTATTTCTACTCTGATTAATTTGAGGATTGTGCGGTATATACAAATTAAGCCGTGTTATACATGCAGACTATTTTGTTAAATTAAAAATAAATGATAATTAACAACAGGTAGGTACCAATATTATAACGTATGCTTCAGTCTCAACCCTCTTCTTCCCTCCTCTTCTACCCATGCTTAGTTGTTAGACTGGTGTAGACCGAGACGGTAGCTAACATTCGGGTCCCACCAGTTGTCGTCTGATGTCGAGTGGTCTCGCCGCTGAGGTGTGGTGACTGGTTGGGGCTCACTTCAGCTGCAGTCTCGGTGGGGCTGTGGTGTCGAGTGGTCTCGCCGCTGAGGTGTGACGGCTGGGTGGGGCTCACTTCAGCTGCAGTCTCGTTGGGGCTGTGGTGTCGAGTGGTCTCGCCGCTGAGGTGTGGTGGCTGGGTGGGGCTCACTCAGCTGCAGTCTCGGTGGGGCTGTGGTGTCGAGTGGTCTCGCCGCTGAGGTGTGGTGGCTGGGTGGGGCTCACTTCAGCTGCAGTCTCGGTGGGGCTGTGGTGTCGAGTGGTCTCGCCGCTGAGGTGTGGTGGCTGGGTGGGGCTCACTTTAGCTGCAGTCTCGGTGGGGCTCTGGTGTCGAGTGGTCTCGCCGCTGAGGTGTGGCGGCTGGGTGTGGCTCACTTCAGCTGCAGTCTCGGTGGGGTTGTGGTGTCGAGGGGTATCGCCGCTGAGGTGGGGCTCACTTCAGCTGCAGTCTCGGTGGGGCTCTAGTGTCGAGTGGTCACCTCCGCCGAACCCCGTGCACTGGCGACATTTTGTACAACGTTGTAGTTTTGTAGTTTTGTACAACACCAAGGACACCAAGGAAAAATTGTGGGTAATTCAATATATAGAGGATATTTTTCTTCGAACCTGCCACATCAGAACCTCAATTTGCGCACCTTCAAGTAAACTCGGAACTTGATCAAAGGGCGGTTTCTTGTCACGCTGCGTCATTCAACCTCCAAATGAGAAGAATGACGAATGAAGGAGGAATTATAATTTTCTGGAAAGGATAATGTTCTGGATGCGAAATCTTTCGGAAGAGCTATTTTTCCAACCCTGTGCAGGGGATAGGTCACATTGTTTTTATCTGGAAATATTGGCATTGCGCGATAGGTTATTGGACGTGACCATACCTACCAACCTAAATGCCCAAATAATATCTCTGTCTGCGTAATACTTCTTATTATAAAAATGTTATATTTTAATATTAATATTTATCGAGTTTCTGGCTCTGTAGTTTGAACTGACATGGCTATCAGTGATGTGGTAGATAACCGAACGCAGTCTCACGACCTGGAGGCCATCTTACCCCGCCATGCACACGAAGAGGGCCAGGAGCGGCTCGCCGGCAGTCGGTCAGTGATGACTGGTCACTGGTTACTGGTCACTGGTCACTGGTCACTGGTCTTTTGGGGGGGGGGGGCCGGGGGGTTTGGGTGTGTGTTTTCTTTTTGGGGGGTTCGTTTTTGTGTTGGGGTGGTTAAGACAATATCGGGCGAGAACGGCCGCCGGCTGTCGGTCAGTGATGACTGGTCACTGTCGGTGAGTCACGTCTGTGATCGGGTCAGTTAGACACGATCGGGCCAGGAGCGGCCCGCCGGCTGTCGGTCAGTGATGACTGGTCACTATCGGTGAGTCACGTCTGTGATCGGGTCAGTTAGACACGATCGGGCCAGCGACCAGCCGGCGTTGTCTGCCTGCCTGCACGCGCCGAACGGTACCCGACTGGGATAGGATCGTGTGGGACGTCTGCGAGTGATGGTATCGGACCGTGCGGCCACACATCACCGGGATGGCCGGGTCATGTCGAGGGGGAGGTGCCGCTCCGGCCAGCTGCCCGACCCTCGGTCAAGGTTAGACCGCCAGCTGAAGGGGCCGCCATTAGGGCGGTGTAGCCCCAGCCGAGGGTGCCGCCACTGGGGCGGTGTAGCCCCAGCTGAGGGTGCCGCCACTAGGGCGATGTCGCCCCAGCTGAAGGTGCCTCCACTAGGGCGATGTCGCCCCAGCTGAGGGTGCCGCCACTAGGGCGATGTCGCCCCAGCTGAGGGTGCCGCCACTAGGGCGATGTCGCCCCAGCCGAGGGTGCCTCCACTAGGGCGATGTCGCCCCAGCTGAGGGTGCCGCCACTAGGGCGATGTCGCCCCAGCCGAGGGTGCCGCCACTAGGGCGGTGTCGCCCCAGCTGAAGGTGCCGGCTCCGGTCAAGGTGCCGCCGCAGCTGGTGGGAACCGCCACCCCCACTCCCGAGGCTCCTCATGCAGCCGAAGGTCGAGGTCCCCAGTCGAGGTGTCGCTATCGAGGTGCCGCTCGGACGGCCGCCTTTCTGTCGAGCCGATGGTGCCCGCGGCGCACCGCTCCAACCTCCGCGCAGCGCTCAGTGGCGTTACGGCGGAATTTCCGGGACCACCGTGCCTGGGCAGTAGCATTTGGAGCCCACAGCCACCAGAGCCAGAGCCATCACTGAAGTTGGATGGACAGATGCCCCACACAAGCAATCCCTATGCCGACGTCCAGGCGTTGCGTGGAAGTAAGCGTTGAAAGTGTATAGCCATCCCTACCAACTCTAAAATCGTTATTATAGCCCTCGCTTATTGCTCTAATGATCAACATTGTTGGTAAGGATGGCTGTATTAGGCCTTATTTGCCTCTACATATTACAATGAATCAAATCTGTGTACGTACGCCCAATGCTCCGCGGCTGTCGGTCGGGCCCTTTCTAAAGCTGTGCACTGGTGGCCGTGCCGTCCGTGTGAACTCAGCCCGGAGACTGCAGCGCGCCGCCCACGGAACACCAGCACGGGAGACTTCATGGCAGCACTACACGCCAGCACTGGCCGGCTCGTGGTTAACCACACCAGAGACGCCGTTCATGAACAACTGTATCATTTGGGGCGGGGAGGGGGTGTTTGGTTCTCCTCACGTTTGTAGAGCATCCGTAAAATTCACGTGGGAACCATGAATTAATTGTCGCAGTCTTGTCATTTATGTGTGGTTACTGCATGTCACAGCACCACAAAATCAATCAACCAATGATACTAATGAGTGAATGCACCCAACTCAATTTTAAAATCATCATCTATCATCATTGAGAGCATCATCATCTGGTGGTCGTGTAGGGAGACAGAGATGACCTGCCCATTTGTGCCCCAGGCAGAGATGACGTACTCATCATCTGGTGGTCGTGTAGGGAGGCAGAGATGACGTGCCCATTTGTTCATGCGTAACCATCCAGTTGGGTATCGGATGTCTTCTCTGACCAAGCCGGCAGCTGCTGTGGCTGTCACCACATCGGATGTCTTTTCTGACCAAGCCGGCAGCTGCTGTGGTGTCACCACATCGGATGTCTTCTCCGACCAAGCCGAACAGCTGCTGTGGCGTCACCACATCTCGGCCATCCATACTGTGGCCACGCGACGCATCCATCACACTCACCGACCGCGTGTGTACCATTACTGAAAAGTAACGCACGCCTTTGAGGAGTCGCCGGAGAAGGTGTCTCACTGCGCTCGGCTGGGCACCTGCACTGTGCCGGCCGCTGCGCCGCTGTGGTCGTGTCGGCGTGGCCGTCGGCTGGACGACGTGGGTGGGTGTGTGTGGGGTGGGGTGGGTGGGGTGGGGGGGGGGGGGGTGCGATCCGCTCCACCAGCCACCAGCCGGCCGCATGGGAAACGAAAGTCACCGTAAATGCATTAGTGCTCGGCTATTTGACGTGATGGCCGCTCGAGGTAATTCGTCGACGGCTGGGTTCCCGCGGGTTTTTGTGGCGCACAGTTTCCGCGCCATGCTCGCCGCTTGGTCGAGACACAGCTGGCATTTTCTTTCCTGCTCTTTTTTCACTCCGGCCCCCCTCTTCATTTTTTACCTTCATCTCGTACGTGTCTCTGTCTCTGTCTCTGGCTGCCTCTCTGTCTCTTTGGCTGTCTCCCTCCGTTTGTCTCTGTTTCTGCGTCTAATATGTCAGCCCAAAGCTTACCAATTGTGCCTCGTTTGTCCAGCACGCGCTCTTGCTTCCCTGTCGTGTATAGGGAGCAGGCGTCTGCGTCTCAGCAGCAGCGGTGAACCCGCCCTGGAGGGTGAGGGTGCCGCGTGGGCAGGCGCCAGTTCAAGGTCACGCCGTGTGGGGCGGCCATGGCGGACGGTCGCCAGGGGCCAGCACGTACAGGACGTGCGGCGGTCGCGCGCATTGCTGCCGGCTGCTGCGTGTGCTGCGGCCTGTGTGGCTGATTCGCCTGGGTGGTCGCTGTCGATTGTGAATGGCGGTGGTTTTTGTGACGTTGCGTGGTGTCGCCGTGCTCCCAGGGGGTCAGGCCACCTTAGATATGCAAATCGTGATGGATGCGTATGTGGAATGTTCCCTAGAGAAAGAACTTAGCGTATGTGGTTGCCGTGTGCCGGACCATTATTGGCTCCTGTAAGTATTCGAACCTATGCTCGACTTGCAGTTATATCAGATAGGATGACACATACATGAAAATGTAGTTGTCATACAAATACGTGGCTGTGGATGTTTCCCGGTGATGTCTGCCGATCGGATCCTACGTCGTTCCCTGGCGAATGACCTCCGTCCTGTAGTGATAAACCAGCGGTCGGGCGAGGTTACTCGGGACTGTGACACTACTGGCATTCTACCGACATTCCACCGGCTCCCAGTCGGCGTTTACCGGCTCCCAGTCGGTGTCTACCGGCTCACAGTAGTCTACGGGCTTCCAGTCGGCGTCTACCGGCTTCTAGTCGGCGTTTACCGGCTCCCAGTCGGCGTCTACCGGCTCACAGTAGTCTACCGGCTCCCAGTCGGCGTCTACCGGCTTACAGTCGGTGTCTACCGGCTCACAGTAGTCTACGGGCTCCCAGTCGGCGTCTACCGGCTCACAGTCGGCGTCTACCGGCTCACAGTAGTCTACCGGCTCCCAGTCGGCGTCTACCGGCTCCCAGTCGGCGTCTACCGGCTCACAGTAGTCTACCCGCTCCCAGTCGGCGTCTACCGACTGCCAGTCGGCGTCTACCGGCTCCCAGTCGGCGTCTACTGGCTCCCAGTCGGCGTCTACTGGCTCACAGTGGTCTACCGGCTCCCAGTCGGCGTCTACCGACTGCCAGTCGGCGTCTACCGGCTCACAGTGGTCTACCGGCTCCCAGTCGGCGTCTACCGACTGCCAGTCGGCGTCTACCGGCTCACAGTGGTCTACCGGCTCCTAGTCGGCGTCTACCGACTGCCAGTCGGCGTCTACCGGCTCACAGTGGTCTACCGGCTCCCAGTCGGCGTCTACCGGCTCCCAGTCGGCGTCTACCGGCTCACAGTAGTCTACCGGCTCCCAGTCGGCGTCCACCGGCGCTCTGGCGGCGCTCCACGGCCGCTCAGTTTGCATTATGCAGACGACCGGGTGGCGCCGGCACTCCGATATAGCCGTTGACCTCAGCGCACCGGACGGTTTTTGTGCCGGCCGGCGGTGGGCCGGCGCGCCTCCACGTGGCTCGGCCGTACATCAATGGAGGGCAAATACGCGGTCGGCGGCCGGCGTGGGTCCATGATGGACGTGGCGGCACGGTCTGCCTATCGCGGCCGGCGTGGGTCCGTGGTCCGTGATGGACGTGGCGACACGATCTGCCTATCGCGGCCGGCGTGGGTCCGTGGTCCGTGGTGGACATGGCGACACGGTCTGCCTATCGCGGCAGATCGTCGGTCGGTGGCTGTCAGGCGGGCCGCAGGGTCTCGATATATCTCGCTCTTTTTTGTCCAGACTTGCATCCCCTCCCTGACTTATTTCCATGGTTTCATCGTTGTGCTGTCCTGGGTGTCACTGTATCTTCCTTTTGTCTTTCGTTATATCTCTGGCTGTTTTCCTTCCTGTTGATGGCTCCATGTGTGTCGACGTTTTTGTCCGGGTGTATTTCCCGTTGGCCGCTAAATTACCACTCGGTCGACTTACCCGTAAACCAAGCAGTCGATCGGTAGGTTTTTCATGTGCAGGGCGGTGTTCATCCCAAGCTCCTTCAAGTTTACTGTTCCATTCCTACCTCTGTTTTATGTTGTTTTCTTCTTTGTGTCTTTTACTGCCTTCATTGCTGTTGTTCTTTCCATGATGAAGAACCTTCCATGTTCCATGAAGAACCAACCACCAACCAACCATTCCTTGATGATCCTTCCATCCAAAACCTTCTATGGTTTTGCCTCCCCTCCTGTCTTGATGTTCCCCTGCTCCATTGTGATTCCGATCATACCGAGACACCGGATGCGCCGCCCGCTTGGAACGTCGGACGGCACCCCGACATCAGCATGCAGGCGGCGTGCCGTAGCCTGAGGCGTGTCGGCTCGGACCCTGGAACTCGCTGGCTCGGCGCTAGCAAATGGCAGCTCTATCGGTCCGTATATGGCAGCTCTATCGGTCCGTATATGGCAGCTCTATCGGTCCGTATATGGCAGCTCTATCGGTCCGTATATTGCAGCTCTATCGGTCCGTATATGGCAGCTCTATCGGTCCGTATATGGCAGCTCTATCGGTCCGTATATGGCAGCTCTATCGGTCCGTATATGGCAGCTCTATCGGTCCGTATATGGCAGCTCTATCGGTCCGTATATGGCAGCTCTATCGGTCCGTATATGGCAGCTCTATCGGTCCGTATATGGCAGCTCTATCGGTCCGTATATGGCAGCTCTATCGGTCCGTATATGGCAGCTCTATCGGTCCGTATATGGCAGCTCTATCGGTCCGTATATGGCAGCTCTATCGGTCCGTATATGGCAGCTCTATCGGTCCGTATATGGCAGCTCTATCGGTCCGTATGATGTTGCAGCAGGATGTATTCAAGTGGCTGTTTCTTCATGGGAAAAATCCCATCGAAACTCGTCGTTTGAGTGTATGCCATGACATCGCGTGGGTAACATCCACCACATAAAAATAAAAAAAAAATCAGTGCAACTTTGAGCCACAAGGGCCCTTCTTGGTTGCACTTTGTACACTGAACCAGTTGCCCACCAAATCTGTCAATCCTTCAACCTACTGCAAACAGTCCGTTAGTTCGTTAGTTATTCGGTTTTTTGGGCGCAAGCAGTCTGGAAATTAACCTGAGAAATGCCCTGGATGCAGTATTTGTGCTCAGATTGTGGCCACTCTTCCTGGCCGACGTGGTGGGTCGCCGTGATTGTAGTTGGTCTGCCGATCATCACACCGCACCCTGCACGACCTGCAGTCGATGCGCCCTGAACCCCCCTGCACCCTGGACGCGGCCCTCCACTGGCCGACACACGGTCGGTCTTCTGCGGCGAACAGCGCCGGGTGAGGAGCCACAATGGCCGCCCGGCCTGCATTGTTCCCGGCGCGACCTGGGCGCCTCATTACGCCACCCTCCGGCGCCGGCGCGCATTGTTTCTCCGGGCCGCCCATCTCCGAGCCTTTGTGACGTCAGGTGGCTCCTTCGCTCCTCATCATACATGCAAGCAACCTATGCTGGTTATCTGTTGATCACTGTGCTGTTTTTGTCGCATCTTCGGCTGTGGCATAAGGTCCAAAGCTTGACTACATTCAAGGTACTTGTAGAGGATGTGTGCCTGAGGTGCGTGCATGAGGCACCCACATCTGCGAACATTCATTTTATTTGCTCCTGTTCGTGTGTAAAATCATTTGGTGCATCATGCTGATGTGTACTTTGGTTGTTTTATTGTTTTTTCTTCGTTTTCCTGTACTCTCATTCAATCGGGGTACCCGTTCAATATATCTACGTGTCTTATCTTAATGCTTCGGTGATCCATGTATCCCGGTACCTGTCTGGATCTCGGGAGTTTCTCTCGCCCTCCTATCATTGCCTCTGTGCGCCAGTGGACCTCATCAGAACGTAGATCGTGTTGTTTGCGTGCAATTACCGCGACTTTCTCGGCCTCTACACTAGTGGCAGCCAGTGCCATTAACTAATGAATGGAGGACTTGCCTGCCATTGACTAATAAATGGAGGACTTGCCTGTCATTAACGGGGACCGGTCCGTTGCCTAAGTTCGATCCGGGCTGAACCAGATCCAGTTTCTGATGTGAATTGTTCTGAGAGAATTTACCATGGGAAAAAGCAAATAGAAGAATGAAAGCCGAAGTATTATATTTAATTGGCAAAAATTGGAAAAGCTGGGTGTTCTCTAAGAGCCAAGAACAGTGGGTATGTCGCATTTCCTTCGGAGTGTTTCCACATTAAAAAAAAACATTGCAACAGTTCTGAGATCGGAAGCAGGGATGGGCAGCCACCAGAGCATTGTTTGCATCTGCGGCGCTAGCTGCCAGACAGCTGGTCGTGCACGGGGTCGGCCGCCAGACAGCTGTCCGGGCGGACAGGCCGTGTACAGGGTCGGCCGCCAGACAGCTGTCCGGGCGGACAGGCCGTGTACAGGGTCGGCCGCCAGACAGCTGTCCAGGCAGGCAGGCCGTACTCGAGGTCGGCCGCCAGACAGCTGTCCGGGCGGGCAGGCCGTGCACGGGGTCGGTTCGGCAGCGGCACAGCAGCGGTGGTGCGGTTAGTTCTGCTCTATATCGGCCGGCCGATTGCCGTCGACCCTGATTGTGTTTGGGTGGCGGGGGCCGGCTGTCGGCACGCCATACCCTCGGCCGGGCCGAGCCGAGGCGGCGCGGGGCGCGCTCGCGTCCTCTGCTGCCTCCGCTGTCGGCTGTGGCGATTACAGCGACTGTAGCGACTGTAGGAACTGTGGCGGCTGTAACAGCTGTAGTGTCTGTAGCGGCTGTAGCTGGTATGGCGGATGCAGCGGCTGTAACAGCTGTAGTGTCTGTAGCGGCTGTAGCGGGTGTGGCGGCCGCAGCGGCTGTAACAGCTGTAGTGGCTGTAGCTGCAGGCCTAGACGCTGGGCGGAGCCGGTGCGGATTTCCTTCTGGTTCTAGCGGAGCCTGTGGTGAGTGCACAGCCAGCCAGTCGTGTGCCTCCTGGTCTGCTCAGGCTGTGATTAGTGCACAGCCAGCCAGTCGTGTGCCTCCTGGCCTGCTCAGGCTGTGATCAGTGCAGTGAACAGTTATGGGATACCGAGCCTAATGCAGGTAGCATTAGCACGCACGCAGTCAACTGTGGGCTACTCAGCCGGCTGCGGCTCGCCATGAGTGCGCCGTCGAGCGTCATACTTTCACCAAGTGAGGCCGTTTAGCTGGCACGTATCTAGCTGCCAGCGCCGACTGCAGTCTGGCATTGCCTCCCTGCAACTAGCAACTGTTGGCCATTGTTTTCAAATCGCTGCTACAGTTGTAGCACTTTAGCAGCAGTGAGCAGTAGCAGCGGAGCAGTTCAGCAGTAGCAGTTCACCAGTAGTAGTTCAGCAGCTACAGCTGGTTACTGGACTTTAAATTGTGGCCATAATTGGCCATCGACTCAACCGCGAACAGATATTAGTACTTGATGCTTGACCGGTTTGTTGGGTTGTCGATGAAATTGCCACAACAGCAGCTGGCCACTGGGTCTCCTACTGCCTGCTGAAGCTACCCAGTGATTCGTCAATCGCAGCTTTCCACTGGGCCTCCTACTTACTGCCTGCTGAAGCTACCCAGTGATTCGTCAATCGCAGCTGGCCACTGGGCCTCCTGCCTGCTGAAGCTACCCAGTGATCCGTCAATCGCAGCTGGCCACTGGGCCTCCTGCCTGCTGAAGCTACCCAGTGATCCGTCAATCGCAGCTGACCACTGGGCCTCCTACTTCTTGCCTGCTGAAGCTACCCAGTGAGTCGTCAATCGCAGCTGGCCACTGGGCCTCCTGCCTGCTGAAGCTACCCAGTGAGTCGTCAATCGACGGTCACGGTATTCAACAGTGTTCGTGTCGTTTCTACAAGCCGCCGGCCCATGCACAGATCAGTACTCAGCTCGCCGACCGAGAGGCGGGACGGACCTGCGTGCGTCGGTGTCGCGTTCTCCCGCGTCGCCGCCGTCGCCGCCGCCGCCGCCGCCGCCGCCGCCGCCGCCGCCGCCGCCGCCGCCGCCGCCGCCGCCGCCGCCGCCGCCGCCGCCGCCGCCGCCGCCGCCGCCGCCGCCGCCGCCGCCGCCGCCGCCCGCCGCCGCCGCCGCCGCCGCCGCGCCGCCGCCGCCGCCGCCGCCGCCGCCGCCGCCGCCGCCGCCGCCGCCGCCGCCGCCGCCGCCGCCGCCGCCGCCGCCGCCGCCGCCGCCGCCGCCGCCGCCGCCGCCGCCGCCGCCGCCACGTTTTTGTCGCGCACCACAGCGCGGCTCGGCCGTAAACGAGCTGGTGGCGGGCCGTAAGCGGCGTCTCACTCGGTCGTAAGCCGACTGCACGCTCTGCGCCGGCGGGTGCCGGCTGGTCGCCTGTCTGGCCGCCTGTCTTGCCGCCATGGCCCAGCTGTGCAATGGACCAGGCGGCCGCGGCGGCGGCTTACATCTCGACCCCGAGACGGTGGCGGCGACACAGTGACGCCGCTGGTTTCAGCGATTCCGACGTGGCTCTCAAACGCACACCGTGAAATTGAGCTCTTTCTGCACTCTCCGAGCGCTCTCTCTCTCTCTCACTCTGTCTCTCCCTCTCTCTCTTTTTCTCCTCTCTTTCTCTCCTCTCTTTCTCTCCTCTCTTTCTCTCCTCTCTTTCTATATATCTATCGAATCCATCTATCTATATATCTATATATCTATCCATCTATCTATATACCTATCCATCTATCTATATCTCTTTCCGCTTGTTATGCTCACGCTCACAGACGTGTACACAAGCGTGTTGTGTCTGTTGTTCATCTCCTCTTCTCTTTCTCCCCTCATTACCGCTTGATTTATCGTAGCCGCCGTGTATTCCACCTTCTCCACTGTTTCCATGTTCTCCATTTATCCTGATCCTATATAATCTATCTAATCTATCTAGTCTATAATATCTATCTAAAGACCGTCCCTTCTCTGCACCTTTCTTTTACTGAGCATGTTTGTTTTCATGCACTCGAATTCTGCACCTTATGCATAATGCGTAATGCATGACATCAATCGTACGCTGCCTATCTGCCGCATTACTAGGACTCCGCATTCCTGCATTAACCACACGCACTCATTTTTCTGTACGGAGTTTGTTCTGATTCGTCCGAGCTGCGAATGCCAACACCGGCGCCGACTGGGCACGCGGTGACGGGTAGCTGTTACTGGACTGCTCCGAAGTCCCGCCACAACTCGCCTCATGCGTTATTCACCGGTATTCGATGCCGCCGGCTGGCTTTGTCCTTGCCAAAGCCAGAGACTGGTGATGCCGCCGGCTGGCTGTGTCCTTGCCAAGGCCAGAGACTGGTGATCTGGTGGTACCCCGAGACCAGGTCGTTCCTGTCCGTGGCGGGGCTAGAGACTGGTGATCTGAGGGTCGTGTCGCGCGCCCAGGCTGGCTCTGCTTCTGTCAACGATAGTTGCTGTTGTTCGTGGACTTAGATCGAGGCCGGCGGTGTACCTCCCGAGCCGAATGTAAGAAGAACTTCCCAAGCTCACTCGGTGCGGTGCCTCGACCTGTGCCGCCAAGTCTGGACCGGAGCTGCCGGGCCCAGACTGGATATGCGCCGTCGAGGCTGGACCGAAGCTGCCGGGCCCAGCCTCGGCCTGTGATGTCGAGTCTGGACCGGAGTTGCCGGGCCCACTTCGTGGAACCGAATCCAAAACTCTACAATTATAGCGGTGCTCTGTGGACGGATTTCGACGGAAGTGCCTGAACTGCTCGAGTGTGGCACCGCGCCGGGCGACGGTCAGTCAGTTCAGAACTTGTCCAGTTCACAACTGGGCAGTGTTGTGTTGCTGTGATGGCGCCTCGCGTCTGTGACCAAGTCCGATGCAAGGCTACCAACATTGAGATGCGGCGTGTGTTATGCTTGTGGCAGTTCCCAGCCAGGTACTCAGACGGTGCACTCACCCGGCCGGTGTACTGTTATACTGACGGCCTACAGCCAGTACACCGAGCCGGTGTACTGTTATACTGACGGCCTACAGCCAGTACACCGCCCTCCCGGCTGGTGTACTGTTATACTGACGGCCTACAGCCAGTACACCGAGCCGGTGTACTGTTATGCTGACCGCTCATCCTGCGAAATAGCGTGAGCTTCAAAGCGTGCGTCTATCACAACGGGATGTACCGATCAGGAGCTGGGCCTGTTGATGGCGGCCGGTGAAGTGACCCGGGCACGTTGCGGGAGCTCTGAGGCCCACTGCCACCATTGCCGTGATGCCGTGATGCCGGCACACCGGACGGCAGAGGCGGTGGCTTGGCACGGATGTGTCCGGCTGAAGACGCTCCCGGTGTAGCGGTCGTGAGGCGACAGGGAAGCACGGCGGGCTTGTCCACGGCTGACGGTGTGCCTCCGGTGATCTGCACTTTCTATGCGTATTCATTTCACTTCGTGGTGTCCGCTTCGTCATGTCGTCGGTCATTCAGGAAGTGGGTGTATCCGACAAGGATCATCAGTGCCGACATAGGTGATATATCTCAAACGCCAGTTGGTGGAGGGTGATACATCACCCTCCACCAACTGGCGGCCGGATCGGTGACGTCGGACGGCCCGATACGTTGCTCCCGTTCCACCTCACCCTTGTCGCGGCGGCTGCCAATTTCCGGCCCGAGTGACGTCTCCTGTGCCATTTCCGGCACATTGGAGGCGATGGTGGCGGTTCTCGGCGCGGGGCAGTCGACACTCCTGCTGTGACGTGTCGGCGGTGGTGCCAGGCCACAGGACGATGCGCCGTGCCAGCGCCAGTTTGGCTATTTCTGTGCAGCTGGCCGTTGGTGCACTTCAGTTGTTCCTAATCATCGGTAATGCGGGAAGAAAGCTGGACAACTGTGAGCCAACTGTGAGGTGTGAGACAGGTGTGAGGTGTGAGAGAGGTGTGAGGTGTGAGCCAACTGGGAGGTGTGAGCCAACTGGGAGGTGTGAGACAGGTGTGAGGTGTGATGCCAACTGGGAGGTGTGAGACAGGTGTGAGAGAGAGGTGTGAGGTGTGAGCCAACTGGGAGGTGTGAGGTGTGAGCCAACTGGGAGGTGTGAGGTGTGAGAGAGGTGTGAGGTGTGAGCCAACTGGGAGGTGTGAGACAGGTGTGAGGTGTGAGCCAACTGGGAGGTGAGACAGGTGTGAGGTGTGAGGTGTGAGCCAACTGTGATGTGTGAGACAGGTGTGAGGTGTGAGCCAACTGGGAGGTGTGAGACAGGTGTGAGGTGTGAGAGAGGTGTGAGGTGTGAGCCAACTGGGAGGTGTGAGACAGGTGTGAGGTGTGATGCCAACTGAGAGGTGTGAGCCAACTGTGATGTGTGAGCCAACTGGGAGGTGTGATAGAGGTGTGAGGTGTGAAACAGGTGTGAGGTGTGAGCCAACTGGGAGGTGTGAGACAGGTGTGAGTTGAGGCTTTGTCTCGTTTAGTTGCCAAAAGGTTTGGATCACGTTTCCGGTTTGATACTTCGCGATTATAATGGCGTGCCACCTCAGTGTGGTATTAAGTCATCAAACTGAACCAAGATACGATGGCATAAATTGACCTTTCCGTTAGAATGAAACCAAAAGAGATGCAAGTTTATTCGGCGCATGTGCAAGTCATTTCACCACATCCGAACGTTGTGATCACTGTAGTGTTAGAGCGTGTGAATGGTCTAATGATACTTTCCATACTCTGTAGTCTTATTTTTCTGATTTGTGTGGGCATCAGCAGCCTATTTGTTCCCATTGTTGAGCACCAAAGCGTGGAATAGCGATATCGGTCATGAGAAAACGATCTGCGTATTAAAATGGCAGAACAAACATTCGGCAACACTATTTGTTGTTTAGCCCAACAATTGTCCTCGTTTTCATCAGCGACTTGGTTGCTTATTTATTATCCACTTACTGTTCCAGGTTCGTCAACACCCTATCATAAATGCTAATTGAAATGGACAGCAAAATTTGATACCGATGGATACAATTTCACCTGTTGCATTGGAATAGATGTTTTGCAAAACTTGCTTCACTCCTGGCAATCGCAGCATCGCATTCATCTTGGGTCCAGTTTTGTATGTCAGGCTTTGTAATCAATTCTGCACTCATCTAAAAATATTGGAACTGCAGCTATGCTAATCATAGGTTTTGATGACAGAGTTATCAGTTTGGGGGTCAATGAACGGTTACAACGGACATGTTCAACCCGGCGAAATAAAGCCGGCTGTCCCAGCCGTTCGTGCGACTTGAGCTCGTGTTGTCATGGCAGAATGCTCGCCACCACAGCCAAGTCAGCATCAGCTGGAAGCCGAGTAACACATTTCTCTCACCGCAATTATGTAAAAGGCGGAGTTGGGAGTTGGCCTTTGAACTCGCCGGCCACCCCATCTAAGTGTCTGTTGACCCAGGGACAATTAGAAATGTTCCACAGCTCACCTCGACACCTGAGCCACTCTCACATATATCACATCTCTCACATATATCTATCACATCTCTCACATTTCTTATAGAGCCGGAGTATGGCGGTGCTGGAGGCACGTCTGACTCTGGGCTAGTGTTCTACCGGCGTGGTAGGGCCGGGGTGTGGCGGTGCTAGAGGCACGTCTGACTCTGGGCTAGTGTTCTACCGGCGTGGTAGGGCCGGGGTGTGGCGGTGCTAGAGGCACGTCTGACTCTGGGCTAGTATTCTACCGGCGTGGTAGGACCGGGGTGTGGCGGTGCTGGAGGAACGTCTGCCTCTGGGCTTGTGTTCTACCGGCGTGGTAGGGCCGGGGTGTGGCGGTGCTAGAGGCACGTCTGACTCTGGGCTAGTGTTCTACCGGCGTGGTAGGACCGGGGTGTGGCGGTGCTAGAGGCACGTCTGACTCTGGGCTAGTGTTCTACCGGCGTGGTAGGACCTGGGTGTGGCGGTGCTGGAGGCAGGTCTGACTCTGGGCTTGTGTTCTACCGGCGTGGTAGGGCCGGGGTGTGGCGGTGCTGGAGGAACGTCTGCCTCTGGGCTAATGTTCTACCGGCCCTAGGCCCTGGCCCTAGTCCCCGACCCTAGCTGATGTCCCGGCCTGACGACGTGTGCAGGAGGGGGACGAGTGGTCTAGGGGTAAGATGCTCGTCTCACAATCGAAAGGTTGTGGGTTCGAGTCTCACCTGTCGCTACTCTTCGCCCGCGACCAATCGGCGTGAGAGATTGTCGACGCTACATGACTCAACGGTCGACGTGTCGTAAAACCAATAACCAACCAACGTGTGCAGGATATGAATGGGTCCCGCGCGTTGAACGCAATACGCTGTGTTTGACAAAAGCCCTGGTCCCGCCAATCCAGCACAGTGGACCGGCTGGCTATATTGATATAAAATGTCTGCGTACCGAATATCTCACTGGCTTGCTTTCCTCCGGTTTCTTGACGTGACCCGGAAAATAGATCCTACGAGGTCTGTGACAGTACAGCCGATACACTGCTAGATAAGACCGCTGGCTCTCAACCGCCCAATGCCCTGGCGACGAACGCCGCCGTGAACAATGCCACCGCTGGGCGGTGTTTTTCGTCGATTGATCACCCGTGGAATTTACCGGCTACTTTAATTGAAGAATGTCTTTTCTCTTGAAGCATAATGAAGATAATTGGAGGCCCATTGAGAGGCAGAGAAACCGGAACTTCTGCTTTCGCCCCGCCGTGGTAGTGTTTCTATTAGGTGTTGACGGGCCAGCTGCCTATCGCTCGGCAGCTGGACAAGTGGCCAAACTAGATGGTTGGATGCTTGAGTCAGGCAGAGATCCAACATGCTCTTGGCATCGACAAAAAGGTAGCTTCCGACAGAAAGTAGCCATATGGTGCCAGATGGGTTTGTGTTGTGGTCGATGTGAAACCGTGTGTCCGCTCCATGCTGTCCACACGTAATTTCAGGAGAAATGTGATCTGGTTCGGAAGATGGTCGGTGTGTTGCATCCATAGCACAAAAGAAGAGCTGTGCTTGATGTACCATTCTATGTATGTAGACGTTCTAGTCCTCGTCGTCCCACACATAACGTGTGTAATCACCGCATCATGATTACCCGAATGCCTCGAGAACGGGCGGTGTTATAATTAAGCCGCCTGTGGTCCAGACTTCCTCAAGGCTACAGTCGGCCGGAGGAAGCCAGAACGATTAACAGTCGCTGTGTTTCGCTATAAATCGGCTCGCGCCCATTCCACAAAGCCATGTGGCGATGAGCGAGGGAATTCACACACCTGTCCACACATGTAGTACGGCGCTCAATGAGACTTTCTTTCTCTTAGTGCCAGATATTGTTGTGGGTAATGCATTGTGCCCTCCCCAGTGTATGTGGATGGCTTCTTCATTCGCACAGGATTGTTGCAGTTCATTGATTTGTTCGCCAACGCATCTGTCGCTTTCTTGTACGCTTATTTTGACATGAAGCTTATTGGGTGCGAATTTCAGCCCTTATAATGCAGGTATACAGTAAAAATTGTGCGTATGTAGAACACTACTGAATGAATCCTTCTCATGATGTCATCATTTTCATACACGATATAATTACGGGGTATATTTACACACAGATTGTTCCTGGATTGGGCCATAGTTTGTGCAGCTCATCGATTTGGTGGTGAAAAGTTGTATGTACATCATGGCGTGTACATTGCAACTGCCCTAGCACACGCACGTAGTACAGCTATGAATATAGCTTTCTCTCCGGGTCGCAAATTGGCTTACGTGATAAGTTGACTGGCTATTTTAATGCTGCTTTTTATTGACACAATCCTGTGGATTGATTGGCCATTGATGTATTTGCGAAGGAACTCATTTTCCTCATGGACACTTGTAATGGGACCCACTGCATGTGAGTTGGGACTGGAAGAGAGCCAGCGGCGTGACGTGTTGTTAATGGCTGCTATACTTGCTCACCACAGCTATTTACTAGCGACAGGTAAATGCCCCATGCAGGGCGGCTCCGTTTTGCTGCGAGATCACTGGTTAGTGACCTGGCCTGGTATGGCCGCTGTCTGGGGGTGCTTTGGTCCACTAGTCAGTGGCCTTCCTCGGTCGGCCCGGTCTGGTCCGGGAGGTTCGTCTCCGGCTCGGTCCCCACCCTACACGATGACATCGGGTGGCTCGATACATGGCGCGGCTCCCACAGCCAGGCGGTCGAGGTGGACTGTGGCGTGCAGAGGTGGCAGTCAACGTCTTCTGTGCCCACAAGGCGGGGGTGGAAGGGGGGTTTGGGGGGGGGAGGGGGGGTTAAATTTTTTTTTTGGGGGTCCCAAACGGGGGAAGGGGGGCTGGTCTCCGCAGCTGTCGATGGGGCTGTGCAGGGGGTGGGTGCCGAGCTGGGGATCGTCACTGCTCTGGGCCGCCGACAGCCTGAGCTGGAGGCCGCCGACAACCTGAGCTGGAGGCCGCCGGCAGCCTCACCTGGAGGCCGCCGGCAGCCTCAGCTGGCAGGCTCTGCCGGCAGCCTCACCTGGAGGCTGTCGGCATCCTCACCCTGATGGAGGCCGCCGGCAGCCTCACCTGGAGGCCGCCGGCAGCCTCACCTGGTGGAGGCTGTCGCGACATCCTCAGCTGGAGGCCGCCGACAGCCTCACCTGGAGGCTGTCGGCATCCTCAGCTGCAGGCCGCCGACAGCCTCAGCTGGCAGGCTCTGCCGCCGGTCGTATGTCGGCCACGGTTCGCGCGCGGCAGCCAATTGGCGGGAATGTCACGCGCCACTGACGACGCTGACATTGGTGTGGGTGGTCACCTCGATTGGGTATTCCCCCCCCCCCCTGACAGCTGATGGCGCTGACATTGGTGTGAGTGGTCATCTCGGCTGGGCAACCCCCCCGACAGCTGACGGCGCTGACATTGCTGTGGGTGGTCACCTCGGTTGGGTAACACTCGCCGGCGGCTGTGAACGCTGCGACTGCACCGAGGTCACGCCGGGTATTGTCCGCGCACCAGTCGACAGTTTAATGGTCGTGGTCGCTGGCTGGATATGCGTTCTTCTTTTTCAAAGCCCCCCCCCCCCTACACTCCCACACACTGGCCCACAAAATCAGTTTTTTTTCGGTGACCTTCATGACGTCGATCTGCCTGTGAACGGCATGCGCTTTTGAGCTATCCATGGCATTTAAGTATTATTTTGTATGCAACTTGGACTGGCTCATTTCATTTACCACTGCCGTGCCGATTGCCGTGTTTTCTCGGAAGCGCCACGTCTGTTTACCCGAACCAACTGACCTTCCCCTGCAGGTGTTGACCTCGCGTTGTCACATTCGGCGTGAGGGAGTAGCGAAGTGGCGAGTCGAAGAGCGAAGAGCATGTCCTACGCAGCAGGCGTTGCAAAGCAATCAACCTAAAGCTCGGTTCACACTATGGCCTTTTGACGCTTTCCGAGCGTTTATTCATCGTTTTTAGGCCGTTTCGTCAAACAAACGGTAATCGAACGTATTTCAGACGCCCGTCAAATCTGCGTTTTACGAACGTCTAACGCGATCGGAGCGTCGTACAGTGTGAACCGGGGGACGAGTGGTCTAGGGGTAAGATGCTCGTCTCACAATCGAAAGGTTGTGGGTTCGAGTCTCACCTGTCGCTACTCTTCGCCCGCGACCAATCGGCGTGAGAGATTGGCGACGCTATATGGCTCAGCGGTCGACGTGTCGTAAAACCAATAACCAACCAACAGTGTGAACCGGGGTATGTCACGACCGCGTAATGAACGTCTATCTGGCGTCCAAAGGATAGATTTAGTTTATTTTTTCAACGCCGATTCGGCGTTGAATGTTCTGTTGGTGTGATTGAGTGGTCGCGAGATATTCGAAGTTTTGTTGGCTGTCTATAACCAGGTTAGGAAGCATTGATTTGCCTGTGGCTAGAATTTTGCATTTCCGAGCACACCTCTTTTGGTCACGTGGTAGAGAGGTAGCCCTGGAGAATAGTCACAAGCGGAATTGCATGCAATGTTGTGTTGTGTTTGTTTTATTGGCACTGAAAAAGCATGCTTCTTCACCCAAGATGCATAGGTGGGAAACAATATTTTGGGGCTGTACATGCAGCCCTGACAAAATCTTGCAAGTATCTCTGAATGACATAACCATGTAGGAAATAATTGGCCCAGTGAGTTCTAAGTGCCTATTGTAAGCAATGAAAAACCTCTGACAATTCCTGTACTCCAAACATAACTTGGCACTGCCAAGTTATGCATGATGGTCAAAAACATATTCATAATTTCCGTTGCTGTAAATGCCAATTCATTGGAAATGGCATTGGAATTGGCACATGTAAATGCGCGATATATCTCAGCTTGAATTGGTACAAGTATTCAGGATTTCCACAAAACTTGAATCGGCGGCAGTCGCGTCAGAATGGTTTCATTGGCGTCATAATTGATTCGCAGGGAAGCGTAAAATGAACGTTTTCATTCGTGGAAACAGCGTGTGTTATTCCCGGTGTATTTCCGCTCGTTTTACGACGTTCATCTTCTGTTTGACGTTTGATAACCGTTCGTTTTACGAATGATTGACGCTCCGAATTACCAAGTGTGAACCGAGCTTAAGACTCTTCTTACTGACGTGGTTATGACGAGGTCTTCGGCCACTGCGATCCTGTTCCCTGGCATTGTCCTCTTTTCAGGATGTTTTCAACCTCCCTGCACTATGCTGAATCCACGTGGAAATGATGCGGTCGTCTGTGAGTCTGATCCTGTTGACCTGACACTGACCTCTGCGCAGGGTGTTGACCTGACGCGGCCGAGATGCGGTCGTCTGTGAGTCTGATCCTTTGACCTGACCCTGACCTATGTGCAGGGTGTTGACCTGACGCGGCCGAGATGCGGTCGTCTGTGAGTCTGATCCTTTGACCTGACCTTGACTTCTCCTCCGCAGGGTGTTGACCTGACGCGGCCGAGATGCGGTCGTCTGTGAGTCTGATCCTTTGACCTGACCTTGACTTCTCCTCCGCAGGGTGTTGACCTGACGCGGCCGAGATGCGGTCGTCTGTGAGTGTGATCCTGTCGGACCCGCCGCCCGAATCTACCATGTCTTTCCCCGACTACCAGCAGACGGCGCTGGACCACCAGAGCCTGCTCATCGTCGTCCGACAAGTCGGTAAGTGTCGGACATGCTTGAATTCTGTCTCCAAAAATTGGTCAAGTCAGAAATATGTCTGGCCATTTGGTGACCTTTAGGTTCAATTTTGCGATGCTCAGTGCAACTTTTTCCAAGGCTAGTTCAAGATGATTCGAATTTCATTCCAATATTTCATGTACAGGGTAATATGTGACCAATGACGTCAATGCGCCCAGAAGTCGATTAGTTACCGCACTAACTTAGCGCGTATATCTTAGGCTGAATTTCCTAGCCAGCTGACATTCTGCGGTACAATATTGGGGAATGTTGAACGCGTCGGGTCGACCCTGACGTGGACGGCATCTGCCTCTGACGTCCATCCGGGGTTGGCAGGGACTGTGATGGGCCGGTGACGGTGTCGCCGTGCCGCTGTCCCGGCCAGCTACAGTCAAATGACGATTGGAAGACCGATTACGCCAAGGTCACCTTGTCCGCCATAGATAGTGCCCTCGAGTGGATACACACTGCTGGGAACTATAGCTGAACAAACATTTCCTGGTGTGTTTGAAGTATGTGGAAAACCAATTCAGTGACACGTTGCGCAATTTTAGGTAACTGCACGGTGTGCGTTGTGCGTGGGTGTTTTTAACACTCTGCCTAGCAACGCATATCTCAACCTCCTGGTTTGTGTTCTATGTGGTGATTTGGGCGCCAAATGACCGAGTAGTCGGCGCGCCCTTAAGCCCAAATAATCAATCAATCTATGTGGTGATATAAAGGATTGGTATTATTAGACGTTTCGTGACTTGGTTTTGCCCGTAGTTGAATTCCAGGTGGGATATGAGTAAGATATACGCGATATACGCCAAGGCGATATTACTCCTCTCCGCAATATCGCCTTCACGTGACTCAACCTACTCCTGACGCACTGACTGACACAGATGGGCCCACTTGTTCTTTTCTGGTTTTCCGCTCCACAAATTACCATCTGACTCTCCGTGAGGTACTCATCATCCATGCATCATCTTCCCCAGTATCGTCGAGACATATTAACCGCCCAGATAGTTTCGAACAAAAACCTTCGTGTCCAATTAATGTTCTGTCAATAACCACGTATTATTCATAGCATGTATTTTTCATGACGATTTACGGTGTATATTTCCTGATGAGCGGCGGACAATGAACGTGATATGTTTACTGTTATGTTCGTGATATGATATGTTTACGATATGTTTACTGTCTGAACCTTTGATCACTGCAAGATCCTATAATGGACATCTGGCAGCAAAAATGCTCAACATTTGATAAATTTACTAAGCAGTCTGGTCTGCTCTGCTGTCGACACTGGCGGTAAGTGTCACAGCAGGTACGTCAGACTATCGTCCGAGTTGTGCTCTGGTCTGCTCTGCTGTCGACATTGGCGGTAAGGGTCACGGCAGGTACGTCAGGCTATCCGCCGAGTTGGGCTCTGGTCTGCTCTGCTGTCGACACTGGCGGTAAGGGTCACAGCAGGTACGTCAGACTATCCGGCGAGTTGGGCTCTGGTCTGCTCTGCTGTCGACGCTGGCGGTAAGGGTCACGGCAGGTACGTCAGGCTATCGGCCCAGTTGGGCGGCGGCCAGTCGGCACCCGTCTGACCGGCTGGGCTCCAGCTGGCGCCAGTTGGCGTCCAGCCGGGCTGGCTCGGCCTCGCCAGCAGGTGCAGTGGGGGCCGCCTCTCATTGTGTCTGCAGCCGGGCCACGGACGCCGGTACAGTATGGCCGCACGCGCCCCGACCCACGCCCCGGTCTGGGCCACGTGCCGCCGCCGCCGGCGTGGGAGTCTGGCACGGTCCGGTCACCTCTGTACGTGGTTGGGGTTGGCCAGCCCTGGTCAGTCAGCCGGTGCAGCCAGGGTGGGCCGCTGGCAGTCGCCCAGGTTGTGGTCCGGTCACCTCTGTACGTGGTTGGGGTTGACCAGCCCTGGTCAGTCAGCTGGTGCAGCCAGGGTGGGCCGCTGACAGTCGCCCAGGTTGTGGTCCGGTCACCTCTGTACGTGGTTGGGGTTGACCAGCCCTGGTCAGTCAGCCGGTGCAGCCAGGGTGGGCCGCTGGCAGTCGCCCAGGTTGTGGTCCGGTCACCTCTGTACGTGGTTGGGGTTGACCAGCCCTGGTCAGTCGGCTGGTGCAGCCAGGGTGGGCCGCTGACAGTCGTCCAGGTTGTGGTCCGGTCACCTCTGTACGTGGTTGGAGTTGACCAGCCCTGGTCAGTCGGCTGGTGCAGCCAGGGTGCGCCGCTGGCAGTCGCCCAGGTTGTGGCCCGGTCACCTCTGTACGTGGTTGGGGTTGACCAGCCCTGGTCAGTCAGCTGGTGCAGCCAGGGTGGGCCGCTGGCAGTCGCCCAGGTTGTGGCCCGGTCACCTCTGTACGTGGTTGGGGTTGACCAGCCCTGGTCAGTCGGCTGGTGCAGCCAGGGTGCGCCACTGGCAGTCGCCCAGGTTGCCGCTGTGTCTATATGGATAGTGCACTCGTTTTGCGTGTCATCAGGACACTTGAAGTAATATCAAGTCACGTCTCCACACCGAATAATCGTCATACAGTCTATTCGTAATGTAACGTGATGTGACGGTAACGAGCAGATGTCGCTGGCCTCAGACGATCGGTTCCCTGTTCCCCGCCCCAGGGTATCCCACCCCCCGCAGCTCTCCACGCTGGCTGCTGCAGTGTTAAAATAATGGTTTTTCGTTGGGTGTGAGATGTCGAAACGAGCACAGTAGGATGTCGAAATTCGTCACGGAATTAGTGTCATTGAATTTGTTTTATGTCTAAGACTCAAATTTGAACCGATTGCATACTTATGACTATCTTTTTCGTTGGTTTTGATATTCATAATTCAGGAAGAGCTATATTTTGGATAGCAAGAAAAAATAGCTGCAATATATTGGTATTGTATGCCATATCACATTATAGGTAATTCCTTTACCTGAAATTGCATTGCGAAATGTTAGTGCACCACCATCCCTTATCGACAGCATGAGTATGGTACTTATTAACAAGATACTGTTAGAGCAAGCACCAAGAATCAGGACGTCGGTACTTCATGGAGAAGGACGTTGATTGAGTGTTCAGAAAGTGGTATATTCCACCCTATTTCACGAATATTTTATCACTGGGCTGCTGTGCATGTGGGTCCGGTGGTGAATAGCTACATAGCTCTGGAATGTAGCTATTGTATGGTCGGGTTCCTGACATGCGATTGAAGAAAATAAGTATAATGAACACGATTTAACTAATGAAATGAATCAAATGAGCTTGTACAATGACTAAAGTGAACCAAGTGCCTCAGTGGTCGCTGCCACGCACCCATCGGTGACCATAGCTGCGCATGTACTGGCGTCTCGGCAGTTTACAATACCCAGCTATCCACACCAGACGCCCGCCGTCATGTCTATGCGCTGGGTGCATCCGCTGGCGAAATTTCCTGTGAGCTGCCGAGGCCGTGCGACGTCTCAACACTGACAATCCACGAGGTTTAGGGCCACTTTCACCCTTGTCGGCGTGACACCTGTGGCCACACCCTTGTGTGGCCACAAGTTGCCGATAAACAGACACATCTTGTCTCCGGCGTCTGCCCCAGTGTCGTCGAAACGTCCTCGACACGGTGTTGGGGCACATGGGAAGCGGTCAGGATTGGCGTTTGGCGATTCCGGGGTATGGCGTGCCCTTACTGCACGGGGTTCGCAATTGTGGGCACGAATACCAACACCGGCTGGCATAGACCTCCTGACATGAGACACATCACTTGTTTTTTTAACCACGTGTGTCCTGTCGGTCACGTGGTGCTCATACCACGTGAGCCTTGTCGGTCACATGGTGTGCATACCACGTGAGCCCTGTCGGTCACATGGTGCTCATACCACGTGAGCCCTGTCGGTCACATGGTGTTCATACCACGTAAGCCCTGTCGGTCACATGGGGTTCATACCACGTGAGCCCTGTCGGTCACATGGTGCTCATACCACGTGAGTCATGTCGGTCACATGGTGTTCATACCACGTGAGCCCTGTCGGTCACATGGTGCTCATACCACGTGAGCCTTGTCGGTCACATGGTGCTCATACCACGTGAGTCCTGTCGGTCACATGGTGTTCATACCACGTGAGCCCTGTCGGTCACGTGGTGCTCATACCACGTGAGCCTTGTCGGTCACATGGTGCTCATACCACGTGAGCCCTATCGGTCACGTGGTGCTCATACCACGTGAGCCCTGTCGGTCACGTGGTGCTAACATTCCCCAACTACGGCTCGCCACCAGCCGTGGCTGTGACGCATCAGCGGACGGTTTCCCCTCGTCAGGCCGAATTTCTCTGTCAAATCTCCGAGCCCGGCCGGCACCGCGTCACGTCTGGCCGCCCCCATAATCAGCTGATCGTAGCGTCGCACCTCGCACCGGTCTGGCTCAGCTGGCTCTCTTGTGAAGGTCCTCTGAAGGTGGGCACTCGTGCGCCGCCGGCGGGTGTGCATCCCTCGAAACAGCAGGCATCACTGGGCGGCTGGATGGCGCTGGTGTGTGTCAGCGTCGCAAGCCACCGGAGGAGGAGCACTGCTGGGCGTGTCGTCGACAACTGGGTAATTAGGTCGGGTGCTCAGGCAACAACTCTCAGGGATGTCCGGGAAGCATATGCTGGTGTCCGAATAAGTTTGTGGGTACCGTGCCGCCCCCACTGCTATGTAGGGGTGGCCGAGACGGATGGATTGGTGGACACAGCCAGCCGAGGTTGTGGGTACCGTGCCGCCCCCCACTACTATGTAGGGTGGCCGAAAGGAGGAATGACGCAGCCAACCGAGGTTGGGTCCGTGCCGCCCCCACTACTATGTAGGGGTGGCCGAGACGGATGGAATGGTGGACACAGCCAGCCGAGGTTGTGGGTACCGTGCCGCCCCCCCCCACTATGTAGGGGTGGCCGAGACGGATGGATTGGTGGACACAGCCAGCCGAGGTTGTGGGTACGGTGCCGCCGCCGCCCCCCACTACTATGTGGGGTGGCGAAACGGATGGAATGGTGGACACAGCCAGCCGAGGTTGTGGGTGTCCGCCGCCCCCCACTACTATGTAGAGGTGGCCGAGAGGATGGTTGGGGCAAGCCAGCCGAGGTTGTGTACCGTGCCGCCCCCCCCACTATTATGTAGGGGTGGCCGAGACGGATGGAATGGTGGACACAGCCAGCCGAGGTTGTGGGTACCGTGCCGCCCCCCCCACTACTATGTAGGGGTGGCCGAGACGGATGGATTGGTGGCACAGCCAGCCGAGGTTGTGGGTACGGTGCCGCCGCCGCCCCCACTATTATGTAGGGGTGGCGAGACGGATGGAATGGTGGACACAGCCAGCCGAGGTTGTGGGTACCGTGCCGCCCCCACTACTATGTAGGGTGGCCGAGACGGATGGATTGGTGGACACAGCCAGCCGAGGTTGTTTGTACCGTGCCGTCCCCACGCTATGTAGGGTGCCGAGACGGATGGATTGTTGCCGCCGTCCCCCCCCCCACTACTGCGTAGGGGTGGCCGAGACGGATGAAATGGTGGACACAGCCAGCCGAGGTTGTGGGTACTGTGCCGCCCCCACTGCTGCGTAGGCGGGGCCGAGCCAGGTGGTTAGGTCAGTGACCAGCCGAGGTCTTAGGCGCCATGTCACCGCCGCCAGCCACGTGACTGCTGACCTCCAGGCCGTGTCGTGTCGGCGTGACTCCCGGCCGCTTTGTGAGCTGGTGCCGACCAACTCAGGGCGCCGACTCAGTCCCGTATCGGGTGGTGTAGGAGGTTACACACCGCCACCGGGGGTCGTCCTGTCCCAGCCTGTCGGTGTGTTTGGCCCGATAGTGTCGGGTGGTGTAGGAGGTCACACACCGCCACCGGGGGTCATGGCATATGTCATGGCTCAGGCAGCATTGCATCGGCGTAAGCCTGCCCTGGACCTACCGTCACCACAAGCCACGACACAGCCGGTAAATGTTCGCCGGCCACGGTGCGCGCCTCGCTTAGTTCTGTGACAGGACCCGTGATCTGATTTGTTGGGTACTCATTGTCGCAAGTCCAATATGTTTCGGAATACTAGAGTACAAAGTTCGAGACCTTACGTGATGGCCAGAGTGCATGGCTGAGTGGTCAAATGGCGCCGCCTGCCCTCGGCCGGTGGTGATGTTGGAGTCGGTCAGTTCTGTTCCACTTCTACCCACGGTGTTATCGGTAGATGCACACCACCAGGATTCCGACAAGGATTGCTCTGCATAGTGGGACTAACACGTAATCGCGAACTTGGCCCAGGCACGGCGCGTCTTTTAGCCAGCAGCGGCCAGATTTTTAGTTTTCCCGTCAGATCCTCACACCCCGTCTCGGCGTGGGAGTCCTAAAAGACTTCCTAACTAACTTTCAACTTCCTAACTTCCTCTAACTTTCAAACTAAGCGTTGCACGAAAACGAACGTGGTGCCATCGGAAATCCCTCGACGAATAAGACCAGAACATTGTAGTACTTTTTAATTTTGAGATAATTTTGAATATCGAAATGGCGGATATTGAGAAAAATCGATCGTTCAAAAACATTTTCTACCTGGGCATTGTGGTAATTTAGTTCGTGCAATGCAACTTTGACACTGCTTGCGCCGTGACAACTATATTTAAACTATGCAGCAGCGGTGCCTATGTAAGCGTAGCCCACGTTGCGTACTTTCTCGTGACCTGGCCTCAGTCTACTCAAAGGAGGTTAAACAAATTTGATGAACTTCTGATACTTCTGCATGCATACCAAGGTAAAAGTGATGCTAGAACAACATTAATATTGCCAAAAAAACAATCAGCCCGGAATGTGCCAACATTGGCCGTGACCACAGATCGCTGACCTGGCATGAAATAACAATCTGAGACATACGTTTTGGAGGCACTGCCCAATTCCACTGATGTTCCAAGTTGCATTGCAGTATCCCTTCATGTGTATGAGTTGTCGATCCTCAAACATTTTTAGGTGGTCCTCTGATCTGAGCTAGGTCAGTGACCTTGCATGACCTGAGGTTGAAATGTTCACGTGAGATGCAAAAAATAATCAATAAAAATGTGCTGAAAATTTCGCGCCGCTCCGCGCCGCAATTTTTCCGCTCTCGCGGAAAATCCTTAGGGAGACCGTGTAAAAAGACCCCCCCCCCCTCCCCGTCGAGATCCCCCGAGAGGACTAACGTGTGCACTACTTAACTGAGGAATTTAGACGTGTGAAGCGGTCATTTTTAGCATTTAATTAATTCCACCGAAATATTGTATTTCTGGGCCACTAACAGCTCTGGTTGTCTTGAGGCTGTTTCGCAACAGAGGTAGAAACGGCACAACAGTGGGTGACCGTTGGTTCCAGTTACCCGCTTATCGGTGACCCTGGGACGGCGGGTGAGGCGTGGCTCACGCGAACGTGTCTGGGCGTGGTCCGGAGCGGAGGGGAGGGGCGGGTCAGGGTGAAGACAAGGTCGGAACGTGCACGATGGCATACAAGTGAAATTAACGGTTTGGTGCCGAACAGGTGGGAGGGGTCACGTGTGAAGGAACTTACCTGTACACTCAGCTCTCTGGCGGACAGGGGCGAATCCAAGAGCCAAGACAATACACAATATGAGTGGGGTGGAGGTTAGCTTGCTTTAGTCGCATGCGACGAATAAGTGAGTCACGTGAGTTAAGTGGAGGCATTCTGGGTTGAATGCGTTCTGGTCCCATGAGTGTGCTTCTCTCTGGTTATGCTACGGCCTGCAGCAGTGGCAACGTCATGAGTAGGCCACGCCGGGCTGTGGGCGTGGACTGGTACCGCGGCGGGTGGACTGATGCCGGGGCTGGTGGACGTGGACTGGTTCTGTGGCTAGTGAACTGGTACCGCGGCTGGTGGGCGTGGACTGGCATTGCGGCTGGTGGACTGGTAACGCGACTGGTGGACTTGGACTGGCACTGAGGCTGGTGGGTGTGGTACCGTACTGCACCGTACCGTACCGTACCGTACCGTACCGTACCATACCGTACCGTACCGTACCGTACCGTACCGTACCGTACCGTACCGTACCGTGCCGTGCCGTGCCGTGCCGTGCCGTGCCGTGCCGTGCCGTGCCGTGCCGTGCCGTGCGGTGCCGTGCGGTGCGGTGTGGTGGCCGGTCCCGTTCCCTGTGACTGCGCGGGTCGGGAATAATGCCGCGTCGTCTGACGCCGTCGGCTTGACGGTAAGCAGGTATTTGTCATCACGTCGCGTCCGCCTCGGCTGACCCGGACTGGGCAGACGCTGACCGAGATGTCGCACTGGCCACACACAGGTGGCGCTCTGGAGACTGCACAGAGGTGAAGTGGTGCCGGCCTTGTGTGGCCAGTGGAAGCTGGCGCTGTTCAGCTGGAATGACCAATCGATGGTGGCGACGTGTAGAATGTGGAATTGCGAGTGGACGAATCGTTTCAGCGGAAAAATAACTGAAGTACGCACATATATGTGCATATCCATTTGTGTAGCAAGCAAGCTGATGCAAATGGCTTACGTTTTCCTGTAGCATTGTGGCACATTGGGCGTCGTTGTTGATTCAGATTTACAGAGCGATTGTGATCTGCTTGGTGTTACGTTGTCGATGACGCATACATCAATGATGTTCTATTTACAGTGTCGGAAGCACATTTCTACCCAGGCAAACATGAATAAGATTTAGTTAACCGGACTCGCTCCGGGTGCAGCGAAAATATAATATTTCAGGGCAGTATTTCGACCGTTATTATCGAGTCTTCTATAGACCAATCGGCCCTCCAGAAGACCTGTTAATAAAGGTCAAAGTACTGGGCTTAGATATTTGTATTTTCCTTTTACCTCAAGTGAGTCCAACGAGTTAAATCTGGACCATTGAAGGTTATATATGATTGGTCATTCTTGACGATTGATGATTGGATATGGTTGGTCATTCTTGACCATTGATGATTGCATATGGTTGGTCCTTCTTGACCATTGAGGATTGTATATGGTTGGTCATTCTCGACCATTGAGGCTTGGATTTGGTTGGCGATCGTTTCGTGCGCCGTGTCACCACAGCACGCCTGGTCGTGGCACGCTTGTGTGGTACACCTGCGGTTAGCTGCAATTTTCCTGCTACGTGGTGGAAGCCACCATTTCCTGGAAACAATGCGGCGTCATGTTGGCCTTGTGTTACAGCCAACCGACTGCTCCCAACCCATGACATAATAAAGCCAACCGACTGCTCCCAACCCATGACATAATAAAGCCAACCGACTGCTCCCAACCCATGACATAATAAAGCCAACCGACTGCTCCCAACCCATGACATAATCAATCTCTGGAAAACGGCGACTTCCGAATCAGTAACCGTGTCCTCTGGGATCATAGGGCACGAATCGACATTCCTGTCCGAATAACCTGCCATTATTCCATACATATCCGTAGTTAGTATTAATAGCTTGCCTTCTTGCAATTCACACTTTCTCATCCCTCGCATTCCAAGTTCCTAGTGTGTTGCTATCTCTGCCAGCGTGCCGGAGGAGCCGGTGTGATGCGACGTCTCAGTGTGAACCTGTTCAGCGTGGTCGGCGGGGCCGGCTCGTTGTCTTTGTGGACGGTGGTCGGTGGGGCCGGCTCGTTACCTGTGTCGGCGGTGGTCGCCGGGGGCCGGCTCGTTACCTGTGTCGGCGGTGGTCGCCGGGGCCGGCTCGTTGTCTGTGTCGGCGGTGGTCGCCGGGGCCGGCTCGTTACCTGTGTCGGCGGTGGTCGCCGGGGCCGGCTCGTTGTCTTTGTGGACGGTGGTCGGTGGGGCCGGCTCGTTACCTGTGTCGGCGGTGGTCGCCGGGGCCGGCTCGTTGTCTGTGTCGGCGGTGGTCGGCGGGGCCGGCTCGTTGTCTTTGTGGACGGTGGTCGGTGGGGCCGGCTCGTTACCTGTGTCGGCGGTGGTCGCCGGGGCCGGCTCGTTGTCTTTGTGGACGGTGGTCGGTGGGGCCGGCTCGTTACCTGTGTCGGCGGTGGTCGCCGGGGCCGGCTCGTTGTCTGTGTCGGCGGTGGTCGGCGGGGCCGGCTCGTTGTCTTTGTGGACGGTGGTCGGTGGGGCCGGCTCGTTACCTGTGTCGGCGGTGGTCGCCGGGGCCGGCTCGTTGTCTGTGCCGGCGGTGGTCGACAGTCGGTGAGGCTGTACACGGGCGGCGGCAGGTGTTGTTGCGGTGACCGCCGGCTCCATGACGTCCCAGCGAGTGCCACGTTATCTGATCAGTGACGACGTGTCTCGGCGGTCGGGTGGGGCAGACTCCTCTTCAGCGTGCCGTACCGGCGTGTTTGTGCAGGTCGCCGACCGCTTCACACGCAGATAACCTCGGCACTGGCTGGGGATCCTGTCGTGACCTGGTGGTGAGGATATTTCAGGTGCACGGTGAACTCAGCACTCGGCGGGGCGCCCTGATCATGCCTTGTCGTTGATCTCTTTTCCGGCCCCTCACGCGCTCTCAGTTGCGTTTTGTCTTGGACTGAGTAGAATCTCTTTCGAACCAGGCTTCAATGTGGAAACACCTTACGTGCGCAACGCTAGGAATCGCTACTTTCGCTATTATTCCCTGAAGCGTCGCTTATAAGTCCATCTTTCCAGCACGTGGACGCGCGTGCCACTCTCTCGATGACAGTACAATCTAAGTGTTATGCAATATAAAGGTGTTACACTTTTGCCCACTACTGTAAGTCTGCTTTAAAGATGAAAATGCAAGTGAAACATATAAAACCGCCATCAATTTTATAATCAGCCAAGTCGTACCCAAAGGATAGTTTGGTCGGATATGTTTGAGGAATAGGATTGTTCAGGGATCTAGTATTGAATCAGCTGTTGACTCGGTTATGTGTAGTATGTTTGTCGGTTTAAGATGATGCGTCTCGTTCCACTGTCTATTTCTGTGTCTCTGTCTGCGTTTGCCAACCTCTGCCTATCACAGAGAGAGGCTAACGCTAACGTAGCTAAGGCTAATGTTTGGCGCTCCACACTCCCTGCAGTACATTGTTGCCTTGTTGGATACACCAGTTGTCATGATCCACTTCCCTTTCCCCAAAAATATCAGTGTAACACCGGCACTCAGGCGACTCGCTAATGTGTACGGGTGGGTATCGGGGTCCACTCGCGGTCGGTGGACGCAGAAGTTCTGCTGTGGAAGTGTTGGGCTGCGACACCGGCCGGCGGGGCCAGTGGCGGCCCAAGGAAGCAGCAGCTTTGCGGCATCACTGGCCTTCATCAGTGATGAGCGCTCAAGCTGGTGCAAACGTTCTCACTCAATCACTCCTAAAAGTGGTTCTCAGTAGCTCAGTTGGTACGATGTTCGATTTCTTATCATATGTTCATAGATTCGCATCAAATATTTGGCGGATTGCGGAGTCCACCCGCGACCAGTCTGAATGAGAGGTTGCCGATGCTGTGCGGCCTTGTAGTCCAGTTCGTCGCAAAAGAACAAAATGTTTGTCGTATTCCCTTTGATAACATTGCATCCGTGAGAGCCTAGGCATGATACATCCATGCACATCAGCAATCCTTGTTACGCTTGGTGCTATATAACGGACGCAATCGATACGCCCCTGAGCCCAAATACCCGTCCATCCCTGTTCCAGGTTGTGAGTGTTCCTGCCATTGTCTGTGTTCTTGCGCACTAATTATGCCCGTTATAACGAAACTAGCGAAGCTAGTTCCCACTTGATGATTTCGTAACTGTGATAGTTTTTTACGCTCGGAGAGTTAGCTACCTTTTGCTGGAGTTCCGCTAGTGTAGGTTTTCCAATATGCGTTATGCTCATTGGCTTGCACGCTTGGTGGACGTTGTGCGAGGAATGGCGCAACGGTCGCCGCTGTGCTCGACCGACCAACGGCGTCCAGTGGTCCACACTGCCAGCTGAACAGCTGCGGCAGCTTCATGGCCAGTGAGCTGCATGCTGACCGCTGGGTATTGAGTTTGTATAGACGTCATCAAGCGCCATCGCGGGATCCTTTATAGATGTCATCAAGCGCCATCGCGACATCCTTTATAGCCTCATTCTCAATGGTGTACCTGGCTGCTTTCCGGTGGACTTTGTCTGTCATTCACTGGCTGATTGTCGGTGGACTTTGCCGTTCACCGGCTGACTGCGGGTGGACCTTGTCTGCCGGTGTACTTTGTCTGCCATTCACTGGCACATATATGTTGTCTCACCAGTTTAAGCCCGTGACTCCGGCATCCATGCTCCGATTATGCCAGTGGTGTGTTGTTCTTAGTCGATGGTCGCAGTTTGTGCACGTTTATATACGCGTTTGATGGGGATCTGTGGCGGTGACCTCCGTTCCGCCGCCCGAGGCGCCATGCCGATTCACCAGGGGAGGGGTCTGTGACGTCCCCGCTCCTCCGCCGGTCCGATGTTTGGCTATCTCGGCCGATATTCAGCACCCAGCACCCAGAACGGAGTCGGTGTCGTCCAACACACAGCACCCGGTCGGTGCCGATCCTCTGCTGTTCGGACCTCCTCGGTCGGGTACCGCGCCGGCGGTACGTGATACTCAACTGCGCTGTGTAGGTTTAGGCTACGCTGTGTGAGACATGACTAGGCCGTGTGAGACTGGACTAGGCCGTGTGAGACTGGGCTAGGCCGTGTGAGACTGGGCTATGCCTTGTGAGACTTGGACTAGGCCGTGTGAGACTGGACTAGGCCGTGTGAGACTGGGCTATGCCTTGTGAGACTGGACTAGGCCGTGTGAGACTGGACTAGGACATGTGAGACTGGACTAGGCCGTGTGAGACTGGACTAGGCCGTGTGAGACTGGACTAGGCCGTGTGAGACTGGACTAGGCCGTGTGAGACTGGACTAGGCCGTGTGAGACTGGGCTATGCCTTGTGAGACTAGACTACGCCGTGTGAGACTGAACTAGGACATGTGAGACTGGACTAGGCCGTGTGAGACTGGACTAGGCCATGTGAGGCTGGACTACGCCGTGTGAGGATGGACTAGACGCACTCAGCCGCACATCATCAGCACTCAGCCGCACATCATCAGCACTCAGCCTTCACCATCAGCACTCAGCTGCACGCCATCAGCACTTAGCCGCACGCCATCAGCACTCAGCCGTACAACATCAGCACTCAGCCGCACACTATCAGCAACACAGCGTCACGCCCACTTCCGGAAGTGATTCATGTGGGTTTCCCCCCGATTGTCACGCCATCGTCAAAGACGTTTAACTTGTCCGGGTAGTCGTGGGTGTCGTCATTCTCGCAGTAAGCATATTTACGATGCAGGCTGTAACCATTGGGAGAGACTTCGATGGCAATTTGAACCGTGTAATTTGGTAACAAACAATCTGCCGATGGATCATCTAGCAGGGCCCTCTGCCCGAACATCATGAGTGTTTTCTGGTAGTACCTTCTGGCTAAGCCGCTGTTCCAAGTTTCCTCCACCATGCCCCTCCCCGTCCCCTGTCTCAGAGCCGTAGCGTATCATCTGTCATTTGCGGCACCGTCCGCCATTGGGTCGAGGTGGCGCCACATTCCGCCGGCCAGAGTCGCCTTGTCGCCGCACAAGGACGCATCCGGTGAATAATGACAGGGAATTACACCGACGCGTCGGACGGCCTGTGCGCCTGCTGGCCGTCGGACGTGTTCGGTCGTCACGCTGAGCTGCCGGCCGTCACAGAGTCGGCAGGGCGTGTTGACGGCCTCCACAGAGCGTGTGGAGAGACTCCACAGAGCGTGTGGAGTCTCAACAGAGCGTGTTGACGGCCTCCACAGAGCGTGTGGAGAGCCTCCACAGAGCGTGTGGAGAGTCTCCACAGAGCGTGTGGAGAGTCTCCACAGAGCGTGTGGAGTCTCAACAGAGCGTGTTGACGGCCTCCACAGAGCGTGTGGAGAGCCTCCACAGAGCGTGTGAAGAGCCTCCACAGAGCGTGTGGAGAGCCTCCACAGAGCGTGTGGAGAGACTCCACAGAGCGTGTGGAGAGTCTCCACAGAGCGTGTGGAGTCTCAACAGAGCGTGTGGACGGCCTCCACAGAGCGTGTGGAGAGCCTCCACAGAGCGTGTGAAGAGCCTCCACAGAGCGTGTGAAGAGCCTCCACAGAGCGTGTGGAGAGACTCCACAGAGCGTGTGGAGAGCCTCCACAGAGCGTGTGGAGAGCCTCCACAGAGCGTGTGGAGAGTCTCCACAGAGCGTGTGGAGAGCCTCCACAGAGCGTGTGAAGAGCCTCCACAGAGCGTGTGAAGAGCCTCCACAGAGCGTGTGGAGAGACTCCACAGAGCGTGTGGAGAGCCTCCACAGAGCGTGTGGAGAGCCTCCACAGAGCGTGTGGAGAGCCTCCCCAAAGCGTGTGGAGAGCCTCAAGCGGCGAGTTGTTGCGGTTGACACGAAGTGCTCCCGGATAGTACGGGATCCCGGCTCGCCGATGGCCAAACTGCGGAGGTACGAGCCGGTGGGTAATGGCATGCGGTCCTAACTCGGATGGACCTTGGAGAGTGGTGTCGCGTCAGGCTTGCTATTCACCAGCCTGCCTCAGTGCGCGGCTCCACAGTGGCAGTTTCGCGGCTGGCGGCTCGCCGTGCTCGTTTGACGACTGCAGGAGCCAGGTCACCAGAGTACGCTTGTGGCCAGGTATTCGGTGTCGTCGGGCCGTCGTGTGTGCACTGCTGTTGTTCCGGTGTTCACTGCTGTTGTTCCGGTGTTCACTGCTGATGTTCCGGTGTTCACTGCTGTTGTTCCGGTGTTCACTGCTGTTGTTCCGGTGTTCACTGCTGTTGTTCCGGTGTTCACTGCTGTTGTTCCGGTGTTCACTGCTGTTGTTCCGGTGTTCACTGCTGTTGTTCCGGTGTTCACTGCTGTTGTTCCGGTGTTCACTGCTGATGTTCCGGTGTTCACACCTCGTCGGTGGCCGGGTGCCGCCGGCCAACAGGGCGTACACTGCGAGCTGCTGAGGCGGCCCGGCCGTGACGGGTCGCGCGTGACCGACACTGCGGCTCCGGCCACTGTGTTTACGCCAGTGCTAACAGGAACATTCCTGCCGGTGTTATGCTTCCCGCGGCTCCGACGACAGCCAGTCGGCTTGTGCCGGCTGAGACTGAGTGGCTGAACTCGCACTTACCACACCAGGGCAACGGCGGAACTGCGCACTCACCACACCAGGGCAACGGCGGAATTGCGCACTCACCACAACAGGGCAACGGCGGAACCACGCACTCACCACATCAGGGCAATGGCGCAACCACGCACTCACCACACCAGGGCAACGGCGGAACATTTTCTGACGCCTCTGGTGCCGGCCGAGGGCCTCACCCAAGGCTGTAACCTCCTCTGACAGCCCGTGTGCCCAGAGCGGTGACTATCAGCGGTGCGTGACTCAGGAAGCTCCCGCCCAATCGCTGTAGATCTCCGCGTTGGGTGGACTTTAGTGGGTCACATGTCCTGTCGGGAACGCTCGTTTATGTGGGCCTAAACGGCAATAAAGCGTGACTTGCCGTGAAATCGAACCGCGGTCATTTTTCACTTCTATTCACGTATGTTTTGCTTTATTGACGCGGCAATTTGGCGGAGCATTGGAAGAGATAACGACGAGCTGGCCCTGTGTCAGGGAGCTCACACGATCCATTAATTTGACGATGGATTTTGATTGGATTTTGACCATTAACGACGACGATGGACGATGGATTTTGATGCACGCTTTCCACATTAACTTATGCATGCCGTTGGCCATCCTTTAGCCATGCATGTCTCATTGCCTCTCATTTTTTACCCAGACACCAATGAATGGGACACTCTCGTCATTAATCACTCGGTGCTTCGAATCAGGAATGAACCTGAGCATCGACATAATCCAGCAGTATAGCGACTTAGGCGTGCTGCTCGCCTGGGTAAGGTCCGGAAGTTGGAGACCTGGCGTGCTGCTCGCCTGGGTCAGGTCCGGAAGTTGGAGACCTGGCGTGGCGCTCACCTGGGTCAGGTCCGGAAGTTGGAGACATGGCGTGGCGCTCGCCTGGGTCAGGTCCGGAAGTTGGAGACATGGCGTGGCGCTCGCCTGGGTCAGGTCCGGAAGTTGGAGACATGGCGTGGCGCTCGCCTGGGTCAGGTCCGGAAGTTGGAGACCTGGCGTGGCGCTCACCTGGGTCAGGTCCGGAAGTTGGAGACATGGCGTGGCGCTCGCCTGGGTCAGGTCCCGAAGTTGGAGACATGGCGTGGCGCTCGCCTGGGTCAGGTCCGGAAGTTGGAGACCTGGCGTGGCGCCACCTGGGTCAGGTCCGGAAGTTGGAACATGGCGTGGCGCTCGCCTGGGCAGTTCCGGAAGTTGGACTGGCGTGGCGCTCGCCTGGGTCAGGTCCGGAAGTTGGAGACATGGCGCCGCTCGCCGGGTCAGGTCCGGAGTTGGAGACCTGGCGTGCGCTCACCTGGGTCAGGTCCGGAAGTTGGAGACATGGCGTGGCGCTCGCCTGGGTCAGGTCCGGAAGTTGGAGACCTGGCGTGATGCTCGCCTGGGTCAGGTCCGGAAGTTGGAGACCTGGCGTGCTGCTCGCCTGGGTCAGGTCCGGAAGTTGGAGACATGGCGTGGCGCTCGCCTGGGTCAGGTCCGGAAGTTGGAGACCTGGCGTGATGCTCGCCTGGGTCAGGTCCGGAAGTTGGAGACCTGGCGTGCTGCTCGCCTGGGTCAGGTCCGGAAGCTCCCCAACACGGACGGACACCTGGCTCTGAACTCTGTCACTGCAGGCCAGCCGCTGTAGCCCCGCCGTGGGCTCTTGCGTTACGGCGCTGACCCCTGTTGGACTCAGCTGTGGGATCTCCCAGCGGGAGGGGTGGCTGCCTGATGGATGGCCATCGCGGTCCGAGCCGGCGGCCGCCACACGATCGGTGCGCCCTGGACGTCAACAACAGTCTATCCCCGTCAAGAGTCTGGCCAAACCCACAACCTCACCAACAGTGTGATCCCCATTAACAGTCAGTCCTCACCAACAGTTGGCCTTCAACAGCGAAGCTTTCCCCGCTGCCTCAGCAGCAGCAGCCACATGGTCAGTTTACACCCGCCCCTGCACCTGGTGAGGTCTATCGATCCCCGTCGGCTGCCTCCGCCGAAATGGTCAGTTTACACCCGTCCCTGCGCCTGGTGAGGTCTATCGATCCCCGTTGGCTGCCTCCGCCGGATCAACTCTGGACAAAGCTGACGACGTGCAGTGTAGCGGTACGTCGTGTCGTGACGTGTGGTGTAACGTCATTCCTTGTCGTGTCGTGCCTTACCCTGTCATGGTGTGGTTTACCGTGCCTTGCTGTGACGTGCTGTGACGTGCTGTGATGTGACGTGCTGTGACGTGCCGTGCCGTACTGTGCTGTGCCGTGCCGTGCTGTGCTGTGCCGTACTGTGCTGTGCCGTACTGTGACGTGCCGTGCCGTGCTGTACTGTGCCGTGCTGTGACGTGCTGCGACGTGCTGTGAATGGCCATGCAGTGCTGTACGGACCGGCACGTTGAGGCAGCCGACAAACAATCGCTGTGGCTGCAGGTGTGGGCATTGTTAGTCGGGTGGGTGGGGTATGCGTCAGGGTTTGGGCGGAGGATGGGGGACGGGTGGGGTGGCTGGCGCACGCGAGCACCGGGCTCGAGCAGGCGAAGCGTGTGGGGAGCTGACAGATGGTGTGAGCACGGACCGCTCGGGTGGATTGTGTGAGAAGTCCGCCATGACAGGTGACATGTGTGAAGAGTCCGCCATTACAGATAGCGTGTGTGAAGAGTCCGCCATGACAAGTGACGTGTGAGGAGTCTGAGCTTGGGTGCGGTGTGACCACGGTGGCTTATCCATTCTCCAAGCTCAAATATTAAAGAAGTGAGAGTGCGACGTGACACCGACTGTGGGCACACATTGCGTCATAGCGGTCGGTGCAAGGGGAAGACTGCAACGGCCGATGTAGTTGATTTCCAATGTGGCAAGTATTCGGTGAGCGAAAATATACATCGAACTTTATTTCAATGTGTTTATGAAATCGCAAGCCTTATGGTCACATCGGAAAAGTAGTCAGATGTACCAAGATGTATTTCAGACTGGCGTACGGAAGACCCTGAGGCGATCTCGGTGGTGACCGTGCCGCGTGGAACGGCGCTCCCTCTGCTGCGGGGATCACCGCAGTCGTTGTCCCACCGTCACTGGTTCGGCTACATTCCCTCTGCTGCGGGGATCACCCGCAGTCGTTCTCCCACCGTCACTGGTTCGGCCTCGGCCCCTCTGCTGCGGGGATCACCGCAGTCGTTGTCCCACCGTCCCTGGTTCGGCCTCGGTCCCTCTGCTGCGGGGATCACCGCAGTCGTTGTCCCACCGTCACTGGTTCGGCCTCGGCCCCTCTGCTGCGGGGATCACCCGCAGTCGTTCTCCCACCGTCACTGGTTCGGCTACATTCCCTCTGCTGCTGGGATCACCCGCAGTCGTTCTCCCACCGTCACTGGTTCGGCTACATTCCCTCTGCTGCGGGGATCACCCGCAGTCGTTCTCCCACCGTCACTGGTTCGGCCTCGGCCCTCTGCTGCGGGGATCACCCGCAGTCGTTCTCCCACCGTCACTGGTTCGGCCTCGGCCCCTCTGCTGCGGGGATCACCGCAGTCGTTGTCCCACCGTCACTGGTTCGGCCTCGGCCCCTCTGCTGCGGGGATCACCGCAGTCGTTGTCCCACCGTCACTGGTTCGGCCTCGGTCCCTCTGCTGCGGGGATCACCGCAGTCGTTGTCCCACCGTCACTGGTTCGGCCTCGGCCCCTCTGCTGCGGGGATCACCCGCAGTCGTTCTCCCACCGTCACTGGTTCGGCCTCGGCCCCTCTGCTGCGGGGATCACCCGCAGTCGTTCTCCCACCGTCACTGGTTCGGCCTCGGCCCCTCTGCTGCGGGGATCACCCGCAGTCGTTCTCCCACCGTCACTGGTTCGGCTACATTCCCTCTGCTGCTGGGATCACCCGCAGTCGTTCTCCCACCGTCACTGGTTCGGCCTCGGCCCCTCTGCTGCGGGGATCACCCGCAGTCGTTCTCCCACCGTCACTGGTTCGGCTACATTCCCTCTGCTGCGGGGATCACCCGCAGTCGTTCTCCCACCGTCACTGGTTCGGCCTCGTCTGGGCTTCCGCCTGCTGCCGTGTGTGTTTCCGGTGGTGGCGACTGGTGTTGGTTTTGCGGTGCGTGCCGTCGGCCAGGTCCGGTGTGTGGTTGTGGCTGTCGGGTGCGCCTGCGGGAGAGCCGAAACACCATGTGACTGGACGTGCGCACCGTCTGAACCTTGACAGTCGCATGCACGTGCGAGAGTCATGCAGCCTGAACACCATCTGACTGGACGTGCACACCGTGGCAACTTTGACAGTCGCATGCACGTGCGAGGCAGGCACAGTGCGTTTTTGCGGGCACGCAAGTACCAGGCGCTGGGCGAAGTAAGTGGTGTGTTACGTCACCGATGGTGTGTGTTACGTCACCGCTGTATTGGCTGTGTCAGATCGGCTGACCTTTCCTCCACCACCCAGGTGGAGGAAAGGTCCGCCCAGGAGTCGCCGGTCAACGGGTCTGGACACCATAGATGTGTATCACTAAAGATGTATCTTTGTATGCCAATGTGGCCGGACCATTGGACCGTCCTCCCAGGAGTCGCCGGTCAATGAGTCTGGCCACCATAGATGTGTATCACTGGAGATGTAACTTTGTACGCCGATGTCGCCGGACCATTTGGAAGGCAATGGCAATGGCAGTTGTCTCGCGTCCCTGGAGAATATCAACACTATCCTCATGGTCTTCCATGAACAGTAGTTACTTCCGTACGGCCTGAGGAGCGTTTCCCTGGTCTCAGGTGGTGATGTTGGAGAGTTCAGCTTCTGGCCTCCGTGTGGACGCCAGGGCCCCACGGACCGGTGTCGCTCCTAATTGGGCGGGACGGGAGGTGGCTGGGTAGCGAGGCGCGCGCGGCCTCTCGGGTGGTGTGCGGCCGTCATCAGGGGTGGCTGACCGGTCAGCCGGCCACCGGCGGACAGTGTGCCGACACATTCACTGCCGTGCCATCACGACCCAGCGTGCCGTACCGACCACCGACCACCGACCGCCGACCGCCGACCGCCGACCGCCGACCACACCACCGGACACCGACCACACCACCGGACACCGACCACACCACCGGACACTGACCACACCACCGGACACCGACCACACCACCGGACACCGACCATACCACCGGACACCGACCACACCACCGGACACTGACCACACTACCGGACACCGACCACACCACCGGACACCGACCACACCACCGGACACCGACCACACCACCGGACCACAGACCACCACCAACCACACCGACCACACCACCGGACACTGACCACACCACCGGACACCGACCATACCACCGGACACCGACCACACCACCGGACACCGACCACACCACCGGACACCGACCATACCATCGGACACTAACCACAGACCGTGGACCAACAATCGACCACCGACCACACCTCCGACCGCAAACCACACCAAAGGACACCGATCACACCACCTAGCCACCGACCACCGACCACCGACCACTGACCACCTACCAACAGCTGACCACCAACCACCGACCACAGGCTGCCCACCACCAACCACCAACCACCAACCACAGGCTGCCGACCACCAACTACCGACCACAGGCTGCCGACCACCAACCACCGACCACAGGCTACCCACCACCAACCACCGACCACAGGCTGCCCACCACCAACCACCGACCACAGGCTGCCCACCACCAACCACCAACCACAGGCTGCCCACCACCAACCACAGGCTGCCCACCACCAACTATCGACCACAGGCTGCCCACCACCACCGGACACCGACCATAGGCTGCTGATCACCAACCACCGACCACCGACCACAGGCTGCCGATCACCAACTACCGACCACAGGCTGCCCACCACCAACCACCGACCACACCACTGATAACAGACTGCCAACCAACAGCCGACCAACGACCGACGACCACATCACCGACCACAGACTGCCGACCACCAACCACCGACCACACCACCGATGACAGGCTGCCAACCAACAGCCGACCAACGACCGCCCACAACATCACCGACCACAGACTGCCTACCACCAACTACCGACCACACCCCGATGACAGGACCGCCAACCACACCACCGACCGCCGACCTGGCCCTCACCTGCCGGCCGGTAGGCACATGGGCTGCTGCCCTTGGTGCAGTGTAGGGTCGCGCTGCACGCTGTATCGTATCGGGCCGCGGGTTTCCGCAGCTACACTGGCTCCGCCCGACGAACAACCTTCCAGCTCCTGGCTCCCCACGCGCCGGGCAGTACATGGCTTCCCTCCATTTATATACGCCGACTCGACACTCTACGCATCACGCATGGTGAGGTACCGGCTGATGGGAGCTGCCGTACACCCATGCCCTCACGTTGTACTGGCCATGGTGAGGTACCGGCTGATGGGAACTGCCGTACACCCATGTCCTCACGTACCGGCCATGGTGAGGTACCGGCTGATGGGAGCTGCCGTACACCCATGTCATCACGTACCGGCCATGGTGAGGTACCGGCTGATGGGAGCTGCCGTACACCCATGCCCTCACGTTGTACCGGCCATGGTGAGGTACCGGCTGATGGGAGCTGCCGTACACCCATGCCCTCACGTTGTACCGGTCATGGTGAGGTACCGGCTGATGGGAGCTGCCATACACCCATGTCCTCACGTACTGGCCATGGTGAGGTACCGGCTGATGGGAGCTGCCGTACACCCATGCCCTCACGTTGTACCGGCCATGGTGAGGTACCGGCTGATGGGAGCTGCCGTACACACATGCCCTCACGTTGTACTGGCCATGGTGAAGTACCGGCTGATGGGAGCTGCCGTACACCCATGTCCTCACGTACCGGCCATGGTGAGGTACCGGCTGATGGGAGCTGCCGTACACCCATGTCATCACGTACCGGCCATGGTGAGGTACCGGCTGATGGGAACTGCCGTACACCCATATCCTCACGTTGTACCGGCCATGGTGAGGTACCGGCTGATGGGAACTGCCGTACACCCATGTCCTCACGTTGTACCGGCCAGCTGGGTCGTGCTAGTCAGGCCAGGTGTGGCAGCGCCAGGACCTGAATAACACCACCGGTTATCGTTTTAGACAGGTGTATTTTCTCACGGACGCAATTGCAGGTAGTCGCAACTTCACTTGTGTGGCGTTGCCAAAAAAGTTGTTAAAAAACTTCCCCAATATTTTTTTTCTTTTTTGTTGTTGCATTTTTGGTCTCTTCAAATACCACCGATAGGTGAGAAGGAAAATTCACATGTTTAATCCTACAAATAACCATGAAACCGGTTTTTTATGTCGGATTTCAATTCCCGAAATGCAAGCAAATTCGCGATGTTTTTATATCCATCTCAATCAAGTAGCTCTGATAGACAATGCGACTGGGTCAGATGTAGAACTAGACACAATTTTGGCTTACTTTGCACAGCTGTTGAGTTAGCTATGCTGAGTGTCGCTGGCCTAGTCGTGCATGAACAGGCTGACCGTCGCAGGTCAGATAGTCCCACCTTGTACCACGCCGAAATTAACATTTGCTGTCTCATAAAACCCTTTGATGAGCTGTGTGTTGCCCGCGAATTAGTTACCAATTCAGTGAGATGATGGTCCCACGGTATGGTATAGCACATGACGCGCTCTACGCCGTGGCAGGTAACTCGTGTCGGGTGACGGCCCGTGCTTTCCTGTTTTGATAGCTGAATGAATATGAGTGCAACTTGTGGACGCTGTGTGACCTACACTGCCGGCATCGGCTGATAAGCCGCGTACGCCACGGGGCGGGCGGTGCACAGTTCTCGCCACGGAGCGGCCGTCCCCAGACAAGGCATGTCCCCACACCTGTTGACAGACCGGCAGGCCCGGGTGACGGTCATGCGCGGCACTCCACCGCTGGCATACCAGCAGGTGCTCACACCTTGCTGTGTGGCCCGGAGCGGCTGCCTGGGAAAGGACGGTACGCGACCTGGGGTCGACCACGTGTCAGACCTGGTGTCGGTATGTGACCTGGGGTCGACCACGTGTCAGACCTGGTGTCGGTATGTGACCTGTGGTCGACCACATGTCAGACCTGGTGTCGATGTGTGACCTGGCGGTCGACCACGTGTCAGGCCTGGTGTCGGTATGTGACCTGGGGTCGACCACGTGTCAGACCTGGTGTCGGTATGTGACCTGGGGTCGACCACGTGTCAGACCTGGTGTCGGTGTGTGACCTGGGGTCGACCACGTGTCAGACCTGGTGTCGGTATGTGACCTGGGGTCGACCACGTGTCAGACCTGGTGTCGGTACGCGACCTGGGGTCGACCACGTGTCAGACCTGGTGTCGGTGTGTGACCTGGGGTCGACCACGTGTCAGACCTGGTGTCGGTATGTGACCCGGGGTCGACCACGTGTCAGACCTGGTGTCGGTATGTGACCTGGGGTCGACCACGTGTCAGACCTGGTGTCGGTATGTGACCCGGGGTCGACCACGTGTCAGACCTGGTGTCGGTATGTGACCTGGGGTCGACCACGTGTCAGACCTGGTGTCGGTGTGTGACCTGGGGTCGACCACGTGTCAGACCTGGTGTCGGTATGTGACCCGGGGTCGACCACGTGTCAGACCTGGTGTCGGTATGTGACCTGGGATCGACCACGAGTCAGACCTGTTCGGTAGTTACCGGGGTCGACCACGTGCAGACCTGGTGTCGGTATGTGACCTGGGATCGACCACGTGTCAGACCTGGTGTCGGTATGTGACCTGGGGTCGACCACGTGTCAGACCTGGTGTCGGTATGTTACCTGGGGTCGACCACGTGTCAGACCTGGTGTCGGTATGTGACCTGGGGTCGACCACGTGTCAGACCTGGTGTCGGTGTGTGACCTGGCAGGGACACGACCAGCCTTTAGACGCATGATAGCACAGCGTGGACATTCGTGGGACGTGGCCATATAAACCGTACATAGCATGACGGCCGGACTGACCTGCCGTTCAGCTCTGATTGGCACTGTTACGATGATTGTCTGTTTCCAGGCGACCATCAACTGTTTGTGATGGCTCCGCTGTGCCGTGGTCAAAAGATCGGCGGTGTTTATCAAACGCTGAAACGACATAAAGGGTGTTGACTTGTGACCCGTGAGATGTCAGCAACGATCAGATGATGGTTCTCGCTAGTGATGTCAGTTGGGAACGAGCGGCACCATGTAGAAGCTTCGCGTAGGCCGTCGGTGTTGTGTCGGTTTTTCATCCCTGTTTTTTTCGTGCCGGTAAATGCTGATACTGGCGGTAAAACGGTCCAAATGTGTGATTCCTATTTTGGTATCTGTTGGTGTCGACGCTTGTCACAGTCAGCACCACCAGCGGCCACTTGCCTGTCGGCAGTGTCTCAGCACCACCGGCGGCCACTTGCCTGTCGGCAGTGTCTCAGCACCACCAGCGGCCACTTGCCTGTCGGCAGTGTCTCAACACCACCAGCGGCCACTTGCCTGTCGGCAGTGTCTCAGCACCACCAGCGGCCACTTGCCTGTCGGCAGTGTCTCAACACCACCGGCGGCCACTTGCCTGTCGGCAGTGTCTCAGCACCACCGGCGGCCACTTGCCTGTCGGCAGTGTCTCAGCACCACCGGCGGCCACTTGCCTGTCGGCAGTGTCTCAGCACCACCGGCGGCCACTTGCCTGTCGGCAGTGTCTCAACACCACCGGCGGCCACTTGCCTGTCGGCAGTGTCTCAACACCACCGGCGGCCACTTGCCTGTCGGCAGTGTCTCAACACCACCGGCGGCCACTTGCCTGTCGGCAGTGTCTCAACACCACCGGCGGCCACTTGCCTGTCGGCAGTGTCTCAACACCACCAGCGGCCACTTGCCTGTCGGCAGTGTCTCAACACCACCATCAGCCACTTGCCTGTCGGCAGTGTCTCAGCACCACCGGCGGCCACTTGCCTGTCGGCAGTGTCTCAACACCACCGGCGGCCACTTGCCTGTCGGCAGTGTCTCAACACCACCACCAGCCACTTGCCTGTCCGCAGTGTCTCAACACCACCGGCGGCCACTTGCCTGTCGGCAGTGTCTCAACACCACCGGCGGCCACTTGCCTGTCGGCAGTGTCTCAGCACCACCGGCGGCCACTTGCCTGTCGGCAGTGTCTCAGCACCACCGGCGGCCACTTGCCTGTCGGCAGTGTCTCAACACCACCGGCGGCCACTTGCCTGTCGGCAGTGTCTCAGCACCACCGGCGGCCACTTGCCTGTCGGCAGTGTCTCAGCACCACCAGCGGCCACTTGCCTGTCGGCAGTGTCTCAACACCACCGGCGCCACTTGCCTGCCAGGTCTCAACACCACCGGCGGCACTTGCCTGTCGGCAGTGTCTCAACACCACCGGCGGCCACTTGCCTGTCGGCAGTGTCTCAACACCACCGGCGGCCACTTGCCTGTCGGCAGTGTCTCAACACCACCGGCGGCCACTTGCCTGTCGGCAGTGTCTCAACACCACCGGCGGCCCACCGGCGGCCACTTGCCTGTCGGCAGTGTCTCAGCACCACCGGCGGCCACTTGCCTGTCGGCAGTGTCTCAGCACCACCGGCGGCCACTTGCCTGTCGGCAGTGTCTCAGCACCACCAGCGGCCACTTGCCTGTCGGCAGTATCTCAGTCAACACCACCACCAGCCACTTGCCTGTCGGCAGTGTCTCAGCACCACCAGCGGCCACTTGCCTGTCGGCAGTGTCTCAGCACCACCGGCGGCCACTTGCCTGTCGGCAGTGTCTCAACACCACCGGCGGCCACTTGCCTGTCGCGGCAGTGTCGAGTGTCAACACCACCACCACCAGCCACTTGCCTGTCGGCAGTGTCTCAGCACCACCGGCGGCCACTTGCCTGTCGGCAGGTGTCTCAGCACCACCACCAGCCACTTGCCTGTCGGCAGTGTCTCAACACCACCACCAGCCACTTGCCTGTCGGCAGTGTCTCAACACCACCATCAGCCACTTGCCTGTCGGCAGTGTCTCAGCACCACCGGCGGCCACTTGCCTGTCGGCAGTGTCTCAACACCACCGGCGGCCACTTGCCTGTCGGCAGTGTCTCAGCACCACCGGCGGCCACTTGCCTGTCGGCAGTGTCTCAGCACCACCACCAGCCACTTGCCTGTCGGCAGTGTCTCAGCACCACCAGCGGCCACTTGCCTGTCGGCAGTGTCACAGTTCAGCGGCCACTTGCCTGTCGGCAGTGTCTCAGTCAGCCACGGACAGCCGTACGATGTGTCTCGCGACTCGTCAGGCTACCCAGGTTGCCACCTGCCGTGGGCCGATGGCGTTAGACGCGCCGTTGTCACACTGTGCCGATACTGCTCCAGCCAATGGCTCGGTGACCTGACGTGGGCCGATGGCGTTAGACGCGCCGTTGTCACACTGCCGATACTGCTGCCAGTCAATGGCTCGGTGACTGACGTGGCGATGGCGTTAGACGCGCCGTTGTCACACTGTGCCGATACTGCTGCCAGCCAATGGCTCGGTGACTGACGTGGCGATGGCGTTAGACGCGCCGTTGTCACACTGTGCCGATACTGCTGCCAGTCAATGGCTCGGTGACTGACGTGGCGATGGCGTTAGACGCGCCGTTGTCACACTGCCGATACTGCTGCCAGTCAATGGCTCGGTGACTGACGTGGCGATGGCGTTAGACGCGCCGTTGTCACACTGTGCCGATACTGCTGCCAGTCAATGGCTCGGTGACTGACGTGGCGATGGCGTTAGACGCGCCGTTGTCACACTGTGCCGATACTGCTGCCAGTCAATGGCTCGGTGACTGACGTGGCGATGGCGTTAGACGCGCCGTTGTCACACTGTGCCGATACTGCTGCCAGTCAATGGCTCGGTGACTGACGTGGCGATGGCGTTAGACGCGCCGTTGTCACACTGTGCCGATACTGCTGCCAGTCAATGGCTCGGTGACTGACGTGGCGATGGCGTTAGACGCGCCGTTGTCACACTGTGCCGATACTGCTGCCAGTCAATGGCTCGGTGACTGACGTGGCGATGGCGTTAGACGCGCCGTTGTCACACTGTGCCGATACTGCTGCCAGTCAATGGCTCGGTGACTGACGTGGCGATGGCGTTAGACGCGCCGTTGTCACACTGTGCCGATACTGCTGCCAGTCAATGGCTCGGTGACTGACGTGGCGATGGCGTTAGACGCGCCGTTGTCACACTGTGCCGATACTGCTGCCAGTCAATGGCTCGGTGACTGACGTGGCGATGGCGTTAGACGCGCCGTTGTCACACTGTGCCGATACTGCTGCCAGTCAATGGCTCGGTGACTGACGTGGCGATGGCGTTAGACGCGCCGTTGTCACACTGTGCCGATACTGCTGCCAGTCAATGGCTCGGTGACTGACGTGGCGATGGCGTTAGACGCGCCGTTGTCACACTGTGCCGATACTGCTGCCAGTCAATGGCTCGGTGACTGACGTGGCGATGGCGTTAGACGCGCCGTTGTCTCACACTGCCGATACTGCTGCCAGTCAATGGCTCGGTGACTGACGTGGCGATGGCGTTAGACGCGCCGTTGTCACACTGTGCCGATACTGCTGCCAGTCAATGGCTCGGTGACTGACGTGGCGATGGCGTTAGACGCGCCGTTGTCACACTGTCCGATACTGACCAATGGCCTGACCTGGCGATGGCGTTAGACGCGCCGTTGTCACACTGTGCCGATACTGCTGCCAGTCAATGGCTCGGTGACTGACGTGGCGATGGCGTTAGACGCGCCGTTGTCACACTGTGCCGATACTGCTGCCAGTCAATGGCATGCTCGGTGACTGACGTGGCGATGGCGTTAGACGCGCCGTTGTCACACTGTGCCGATACTGCTGCCAGTCAATGGCTCGGTGACTGACGTGGCGATGGCGTTAGACGCGCCGTTGTCACACTGTGCCGATACTGCTGCCAGTCAATGGCTCGGTGACTGACGTGGCGATGGCGTTAGACGCGCCGTTGTCACACTGTGCCGATACTGCTGCCAGTCAATGGCTCGGTGACTGACGTGGCGATGGCGTTAGACGCGCCGTTGTCACACTGCCGATACTGCTGCCAGTCAATGGCTCGGTGACTGACGTGGCGATGGCGTTAGACGCGCCGTTGTCACACTGTGCCGATACTGCTGCCAGTCAATGGCTCGGTGACTGACGTGGCGATGGCGTTAGACGCGCCGTTGTCACACTGTGCCGATACTGCTGCCAGTCAATGGCTCGGTGACTGACGTGGCGATGGCGTTAGACGCGCCGTTGTCACACTGTGCCGATACTGCTGCCAGTCAATGGCTCGGTGACTGACGTGGCGATGGCGTTAGACGCGCCGTTGTCACACTGTGCCGATACTGCTGCCAGTCAATGGCTCGGTGACTGACGTGGCGATGGCGTTAGACGCGCCGTTGTCACATCTGCCGATACTCTGCCAGTCAATGGCTCGTGATACGTGCGACGCGCCGTTGTCACACTGTGCCGATACTGCTGCCAGTCAATGGCTCGGTGACTGACGTGGCGATGGCGTTAGACGCGCCGTTGTCACACTGTGCCGATACTGCTGCCAGTCAATGGCTCGGTGACTGACGTGGCGATGGCGTTAGACGCGCCGTTGTCACACTGTGCCGGTACTGCTGCCAGTCAATGGCTCGGTGACTGACGTGGTGCAGTTCGTGCTTATCGTGCATTCATCGTGTACCCACGTCTGGACAACTGTATATACATTGAGCAACCGTGGGCCCCTCGACCTCGAACTTAGCCGGGTTGAGGCCCCATTCCATGGCCTCTGAAAGGTTGATAGGCAGTCGAAACTCCAAGCAGCATGGTTCAAGGCAGGATCGGCTGGGGTCAGCCCGATAGCAACTGGTGTTCATATTAGTGTAGAAGTTGCTAATCATGCCCCTCGATATTTTGTCATTTTTACTATAGCCAGCTCACCGTCTGAGTTGAAGACATATGTCGGGGTGACAAAGCGTTCGGTTGTATGCCGAAAATGCGCCGCGCTACCATACGAAAGAGCCCTATTAAAAAACATCGGTCATCGCCGCAGCGGGGGTCGGTCACCGCCGCAGTGGGGGTCGGTAACCCCAGATCGGTCACCGCCCAGGGGGGTCCAGCGGAGATCGGTCATCGCCACAGCGGTAACCGCCAGCGGGGTCGGTAACCGCCGCAGTGGGAGTCGGTCACCGCCACAGTGGGGGTCGGTAACCGCCACAGTGGGGGTCGGTCACCGCCACAGCGGGGATCGGTCACCGCCGCAGCGGGGGTCGGTAACCGCCGCAGTGGGGGTCGGTCACCGCCACAGTGGGTGTCGGTCAACGCCACAGCGGGGGTCGGTCACCGCCGCAGTGGGAGTCGGTCACCGCCACAGCGGGGTCGGTCACCGCAGCAGTGGGAGGTCGGTCACCGCCACAGCGGGGGTCGGTAACCGCCGCAGTGGGTGTCGGTCACCGCCACAGCGGGGGTCGGTCACCGCCGCAGTGGGAGTCGGTCACCGCCACAGCGGAGATCGGTCATCACCACAGCGGAGATCGGTCATCACCACAGCGGGAATCGGTCACCGCCACAGCGGGGATCGGTCACCGCCGCAGTGAGGGTCGGTCACCGCCACAGCGGGAACCGATCACCGCCACGGCTGAGATCGGTCACAGCCACAGCGGAGATCGGTCACGGCCGCAGCAGGAGCGCGGCCGGCTTTCACCGTCCGGCCACAGAGCGGCGCGACGCGGTGTCTCGGCGCGCCTGTGGCGGGGTTTCTCTGGACGACGGGGATGTGTCGGTGGCGGTGCTGTCCAACCCCGCCCCCCGGCGAGGCTGTGTCGGTGGCGGTGCTGTCCAACCCCGCCCCCCGGCGAGGCTGTGTCGGTGGCGGTGCTGGTCAACCCCGCCCCCCGGCGCGCACCAGACGCGTGCCAGATGCCACCGGCCGCGCCCCACGCATCTGTCGACAGCGTATGTGCGCCGCATCGGCAACCCCCCGCCGGTGAGGCCAGCCGTGTCGGTGGCAGTCTGGCCATCCAGGACCCCGACGCGACACCAGACGCGTGCCAGATGACCTACAGCAGCCGCGCCCGGACGCACCTGTCGACGTGCGCGTATGCGCCGCGTCGCGAACGACCTACAGCGTGCGTGAGAGGCCCTACAGCGACGGCGCGAGACCTAAGCTGGCCATGCGAGAGACGACCTACAGCAGACGTGCGCGAGAGGCACAGAGCTACATTACCAGCTGGGACGATCCGAACTGTGGCATATGCCATGCCAACTTGACAGGAGAAAGCTTATTCTTGCTTCCTGCCTGAAGTATTGCATAAGTTGAGTGAGCCATTTTCAACCAAGATCCATTCCGTAGTTATTTAGAGGAAACCCGTATGATGAGAGTGATCTTCTGAGCTTCTTTTTGTGATAGTTATTTGTTTAGATAATATTCAGTCGCAGTAATAATTAAGCCACTGGATGATTGATGAGCCGCAAGGTGGCGCAGCATGTTAGCCTGACGTCATCGCCGGCCAGCATTGCAGCTGGATCGCGCCATGCAAGGTCACGGCCGCGGGACCTAAGGTCGCCTGCAGAGATCGCAGCCTTCAGCAACAGGAAACACGTCGTGTGTGTCGAAAGGTTGTGTGGCTATGCTGGCCACATCAAAGCATTGCGAGCAGTTACGCTTTCCTGTTTTTGTTTTTTTGTATTCGAAGGTAGCAGAATCCTCGGCCTTCCTTGCTGACTACCGTAGCTGAGAATGCCGAGTGCCAAGTTTCCCAGCCGTGGCTCGTGGTGGGTCATTCAACGCTTCCGGACACATCCCACACCATTTGGCTCAATTAACCCTCAGCAGACAGGTGCTGGCATGGACTTTGCTGAAATGTTGTATTCCTTTTTCGTTTGATCGTGTGTCCTTCCCCTCTTATAGTGCCGTCTGTGGCCTTCCCCCCTTTATAGCTCCGCTTAGCTGGCTTATACCCGGGCTTCCTCCTTATACTGCCGCGGGTCTTCCCCTCAGATGCAGTGGCTTCTCCAAGACTGCCGCGGGTTTCCAAGTAAAAATGGTCATTGGGAATGTTGTTGAATTTCTGATAAATCACCAACCACAACCACAGCCACTGATTTGCTATAAAGTGCTCGATCGTGTTGGTTTGAACCAGCTAATTCTAACCCTCACAGCCTGTGATGTTGCTGTGATAGCCGACCTCACGAGCTGGGTGGCTCCGCGTGAGTCTGCGGTGTCGATAGTCGAGGCGTGACGCGCTCCTCTGACCAACTCGACACATGTCAAACCTCGCCGAAGGACTGAGTGGCTGTCGCTCTGGGGCAGTTGTGCCTGAGTGGCGACTCGGTGACTCGTGGTCTCGTGAGTGACTCGGGGACTCGTGACAATTGGGGTCGTCTGGGCGACTCTGGGACTTGTAACAATTAGGGTCGTCTAGGCAACTCTGGGACTTGTAACAATTGGTGTCGTCTGGGCGACTCTGGGACTTGTAACAATTGGTGTCGTCTAGGCGACTCTGGGACTTGTAACAATCGGTGTCGTCTAGGCGACTCTGGGACTTGGTAACAATTGGTGTCGTCTAGGCGACTCTGGGACTTGTAACAATCGGTATCGTCTAGGCGACTCTGGGACTGGTGACAATTGGGGTCGTTTGGGCGACTCTGGGACTTGTGACAATTAGGGTCGTCTGGGCGACTCTGGGACTTGTGACAATTAGGGTCGTCTGGGCGACTCTGGGACTTGTGACAATTAGGGTCGTCTGGGCGACTCTGGTACCTCTGACAATTCGGGCCATGTGTTACTTGGTCGCGATTGCGGAAAACTCGGTGTTCTAAATAGGCAGCAAGGCGATGTCTAGAACTTATGTTTGGCCTTCTTAATTGGGAATCGGGGTAGCCTGGATGCAAAGCATCAATGCCTCCAGAGGATGATCCATTGGAGTAATTGACTAGATTGTTCTAATTCATGGCATGCAAGTCTCGTAGCATTTTTCGGTACGACCGTGTTAAGTGCCTGGTCAAGGCCTGAGGGAAAGCTGTCCAGACCTTGCTGATTCCTTGGTACTTCGCATGTCTATGCATACATCCATCCATCCATACATACATACATGCATACATACACACAAACACATGTGCATACATCCATCCATGCATGCATACATACATACATACATACATACATACATACATACATACATGCATACATACACGCACACATACACATACACACACACACACACACATATATATATATATATATGTGTGTATGTATGTATGTATGTATGTATGTATGTATGTATGTATGTATATGTGTATGTATGTATGTATGTATGTGTGTATGTATGTATGTATGTATGTATGTATGTATGTATGCATGTATGCATGCATGCATGTATGTATGTATATCTCGCACCGGTCGACTGGACACGACTCACATCCAGCCTGACTGTGGCCCCGGTCCGGCACTCTCACCACGTTTGATTGACGTGGTTAGTCACGACCGGTAGCCACCACGTCTGACTCGACGTCCCCGGTCATAGTTAGTCACGTCAGGCAGTCGACGTCAGTCCGCTCCCGGCTGTGGTTAGTCACGTCAGGGCAGTCAGTCCGCTCCCGGCTGTGGTTAGTCACGTCAGGCAGTCGACGTCAGTCCGCTCCCGGCCGTGGTTAGTCACGTCAGGCAGTCGACGTCAGTCCGCTCCCGGCCGTGGTTAGTCACGTCAGGCAGTCGACGTCAGTCCGCTCCCGGCCGTGGTTAGTCACGTCAGGCAGTCGACGTCAGTCCGCTCCCGGCCGTGGTTAGTCACGTCAGGCAGTCGACGTCAGTCCGCTCCCGGCCGTGGTTAGTCACGTCAGGCAGTCGACGTCAGTCCGCTCCCGGCCGTGGTTAGTCACGTCAGGCAGTCGACGTCAGTCCGCTCCCGGCCGTGGTTAGTCACGTCAGGCAGTCGACGTCAGTCCGCTCCCGGCCGTGGTTAGTCACGTCAGGCAGTCGACGTCAGTCCGCTCCCGGCCGTGGTTAGTCACGTCAGGCAGTCGACGTCAGTCCGCTCCCGGCTGTGGTTAGTCACGTCAGGCAGTCGACGTCAGTCCGCTCCCGGCCGTGGTTAGTCACGTCAGGCAGTCGACGTCAGTCCGCTCCCGGCCGTGGTTAGTCACGTCAGGCAGTCGACGTCAGTCCGCTCCCGGCCGTGGTTAGTCACGTCAGGCAGTCTACGGCAGTCCGCTCCTGGCCGGCATTCTTCGCTCCTTTGACAACACGTCGGCTCTGGTGGCGGCGGTTCTTGTGATGTATCGATCTCGGCTGTGATTGGTCGCCGTCTGTCTCGGTCATGACCCCGACTGCGTGACGTCACTCGACGGCGGGCCTCTGCAGTCAGTGACTGCGCAGTCCGGCCGTGAGTAGTCGATTCTCAGGTATCACGTGCGGTGCTCGTGAACGGAGCTGAGGAGCGAGCGGGCATTGTTGGAACGGCACCGCCTGGCTGTAGCATTGTTGGCCGGTGCAAAGGCTGTGAGTCACGCGTTGCCATTTGGTCGTGGGTGTCGTGCAGGCGCCCGTCGAGGGCAACTCGCCCATTCTTTATCGAGATTGTCCGCTTTCCCATGCCGGCGGCCCGGTCCGATATGCAGCCGGGCGCAGTGGGCGCCGTCCCTCCGTTTGCCTGGAATCCGGTTCGAAGCTGGCTGGCTGCTGGGAACTTCGGCTTCCCGGCGACCACTCTGTGTGAGAGACTGGCGACGCCACATGCTCTACTCTCCTGCAGCCATCACAAGGGCGACCATTCTGCTTGAGGTAATCGTAACACGTTCTGCACGCCTCGCAGATCCTATGGGCCTGACTACGACCGTGGCCGCCACCCTCTGACCTCGCCCGAAATAGACAGGTTATTCCAAAGTGGCTCCATCATCTGACTGATCGCCCTCGCCGATGGCAAGCGACTATAAGCAGGTCGGCGGTGCGGTGGTCTGCGTCCGACACCGGCCGTGGTGTCCTGGGTCAGACGCCAGTGGCGGTGTCCTGACGACGGTGGTAGTGTCCTGGGTCAGACGCCAGTGACGGTGTCCTGGCGACGGTGGTAGTGTCCTGGGTCAGACGCCAGTGACGGTGTCCTGGCGACGGTGGTCGTGTCCTGGGTCAGACGCCAGTGACGGTGTCCTGGCGACGGTGGTAGTGTCCTGTGTCAGACGCCAGTGACGGTGTCCTGGCGACGGTGGTAGTGTCTTGGGTCAGACTCCAGTGATGGTGTCCTGGCGACGGTGATAGTGTCCTGTGTCAGACGCCAGTGACGGTGTCCTGGCGACGGTGGTAGTGTCTTGGGTCAGACGCCAGCGACTGCCCTGCGTCCGACACCGGTGGTAGTGTCCTGGGTCAGACGCCGGTGGCGGTGTCTTGCGCCCGACACCGGCGGTAGTGTTCTGGGTCAGACGCCAGTGACTGCCCTGCACACAGTGTCCGACACCGGCGGTAGTCCTCGTCTGGCGCCAGCGGCCGTACCCCGCGCCAGGTGGTAGCGGCTATGCTCTGCCTCCGGCAATAGAAACCATGTCCTGCGCCGGGCGTCAGCGCGCTGGTGTGAGAAAGCAGCCGCAGGACGGGTGCACCGTCACTTCGGCGCAGCTTGGCGGCGCAGTTTGATGGCGCAGCTTTCTATGGCCGTCGGGCTCGTCGAGAGCCCGACGGTCGGAAGCTGCAGCTGACAGACTGAATGACTGATGATGGTACGGACCGACACCGACCATACGGAAGGCTGGACGGATCCAAAACACCACGTTTCTAGCGAGGTCAGTCAGTTGTAAACTGATCCTGACCCATATGCTGAGTATGGTGTAAGAAGCTGACGTGTGCGCGCTGTTGTGCCACTCCACGTTTTTCATCGTCCCAACTGAAACTGGAGTGTCTGACTAGGTTCCATTTGGTCAGTCCTAAATGTTCAGACTGTCCCGATCTGCCCGCGGACAGGCAGCCGATGGGCAGGTCTGTAGACTGGTGGACGGTGGCAGAGCGGACAGACGTACCAACTGGTGGAGGGAAGGAAGGACGGACGGACTGACGGTGGCAGAGCGGACAGACGTACCAACTGGTGGAGGGAAGGAAGGACGGACGGACTGACGGTGGCAGAGCGGACAGACGTACCAACTGGAGGAAGGAAGGAAGGACGGACGGACGGACGGACTGACGGTGGCAGAGCGGACAGACGTACCAACTGGAGGAAGGAAGGAAGGACGGACGGACGGACGGACGGACGGACGGACGGACGGACGGACGGACGGCGGCAGAACGGACAGACGTACCAACTGGAGGAGGGACGTGCCGTGGCGTGGGTCGGTGGCCAGGTGAGCGAAGGGGCTGACTTCGCTCGTAGCCCGACAGTTCGCGGTTCTTGACACACGCCACCAACTGGGTTAGAAACCAGTTGGTGGCCAATAGAAGAGCAGAGAGATAGAGAAGTAGAGCCATGTATTGTGAGGATATATAGACTACAGGCCTATCTACTACATACATATATACTACATACATATAGACTACAGGCATATATACTACGTAACTACAGACATATATACTACAGACATATAGACTACATACATATATACTAGACATATATACTACATACATATAGACTATAGACATATATACTACAGACAACATATAGACTACAGACATACATATAGACTACAGACATATAGAATACAGACATAGACTAGAGATTAGAGATATAGAGACACAGCCACTCAGGTTTGGTACCTACACTAATTCCATGAGCCGGTATCTTCTGAACTGGAGGAGTATCGCGCAGTTCGACGCCAACTGGTGCCGCGTGCCCGATGGCTTCGGGACGCGGCAGTTTGTCAACAGAGGCCTAAAATAGAGACGTGTGCGCCACCTCGGTCGCGATGTTGATACGCCGCGTCCCGGCACATCACGCAGCGTGCCTGCCGGCGGTGTGACGTCCCGGCACATCACGCAGCGTGCCTGCCGGCGGTGTGACGTCACGGCACATCACGCAGCGTGCCTGCCGGCGGTGTGACGTCACGGCACATCACGCAGCGTGCCTGCCGGCGGTGTGACGTCCCGGCACATCACGCAGCGTGCCTGCCGGCGGTGTGACGTCACGGCACATCACGCAGCGTGCCTGCCGGCGGTGTGACGCCACGGCACATCACGCAGCGTGCCTGCCGGCGGTGTGACGTCACGGCACATCACGCAGCGTGCCTGCCAGCGGTGTGACGTCACGGCACATCACGCAGCGTGCCTGCCGGCGGTGTGACGTCCCGGCACATCACGCAGCGTGCCTGCCGGCGGTGTGACGTCACGGCACATCACGCAGCGTGCCTGCCGGCGGTGTGACGTCACGGCACATCACGCAGCGTGCCTGCCGGCGGTGTGACGTCACGGCACATCACGCAGCGTGCCTGCCGGCGGTGTGACGTCACGGCACATCACGCAGCGTGCCTGCCGGCGGTGTGACGTCACGGCACATCACGCAGCGTGCCTGCCGGCGGTGTGACGTCACGGCACATCACGCAGCGTGCCTGCCGGCGGTGTGACGTCACGGCACATCACGCAGCGTGCCTGCCGGCGGTGTGACGTCACGGCACATCACGCATCGTGCCTGCCGGCGGTGTGACGTCACGGCACATCATGCAGCGTGCCTGCCGGCGGTGTGACGTCACGGCACATCACGCAGCGTGCCTGCCGGCGGCGTGACGTCACGGCACATCACGCAGCGTGCCTGCCGGCGGTGTGACGTCACGGCACATCACGCAGCGTGCCTGCCGGTGGCGTGACGTCCCGGCACATCACGCAGCGTGACTGCCGGCGTCGTGACGTCACTGCAGTGCTAAATTATTCGTGAGATAGGGTGGAATATACCACTTTCTGAACATTCCATCGACATCCGTCTCCAAGAATTATCGACATCCTGCTTCGTAATGCGTGCTTATGAAGTCTTTGTATCTCCTTTCTAACAGTATCTCGTTTATAAGCATCATGCTCATGCTCTCGATAAGGGATGGTGATACACGAACATTTCGCAACACAATTCCAGATAAAGGGATTAACTATAATGTGATATGGTATACGATTCTAGTTTATAGCATAAGTATTTTTATCGCTATCCAGAACATAGCTCTTCCTAAATTATGAATATCAAAACAAATGATAAAGGTACAGTCATAAGTATGCCATTAGCTAAAATTTTAGTCTTAAAGACATAAAAGGCATTTTAAATGACACTAATCCCATGGCTAATTTCGACATCCTACTGTGCTCGTTTCGACATCTCACACCTAATGAAAAACCATTATTTTAACGCTGCGTCACGGCACATCACGCCGCGTGACTGCCGGCGGTGTGACGTGCATGACTCGGTCCGATTCCCCCCCCCCCCCCGACTGGCTGAGGCCGGGCGGTCCGACGGCATCTATTCCTCGCCGTGTGATGTGTCTGTGTAAGAGCAGGGTGACTCGCATCAGGTGTCATGTGAAGCTCCATTTTGACTCGTCAGCTGCAGTCGGGAGGATGCGTGAGGCAGTTGTCTGCTTCCCTCCCCATCCATGGGGAAATGTTGGGGTTGGCCCTATGTTGGTGCACGGGACGAAGCGAGTTAGAGTGACTCCTCACCACTCCTAGGCCGGTTCTTCTCCATCTGGCCGCGGTAATCCGCCAACGGCTTAGCCGCTTATGATACCGAATATTGCACAATGCTGCGTATATTATTTAGCAAAAAGGCACTCGTACGAAGTCGAGGTGAAAGGTGGACCCTTAAATCAGTGTCAGCAACGTCATCTGTATGGAATAATCGTTGGTTTAGTAACTACGAAGCCGACATCAGACAGTCGTGGCCGGAAAGGATGAAGGCTGGCTCCGATTGTGGGACAAATCGAAACCGAACCTGTCTAACAGCACCTGGTGTTTTTTTTTTTTTTTAGATACGAGTGGAATGGCCGCGCTCGGGTTCGCTGAGATCATTGCGAGAGGCATTCGGGCGGTCGGCTTGACGTACGGCCGCGTTTGTCATTCCAACCGAAGCGACATTCAGGAGCGACAGTCGAGTTTGATTACACCGACTGCTGTGTCTGCCATGTCTGCCATGTCTGCCATGTCGCCACGGTGATACTTCGGCGTGAATGGGGCCATCCGATCAGTCCAGTCTCAGGGGCGACATTGAAGTGGCACAATGGAGCTGTGCAATCGGAGCAATCTCCTTATGCTCACTTCAGTGAATAATGGTTTGCTGTTGAAGACCACACATACTTTCATGAACAAATGCTGCTCGCTCCCGACTGGAGTGCTCTTTGGAATTGGCTGCCCTTCGACAACACCTATAATTATTTCGTGGGTCTATGTTTACATTATGAATATAGTAGCTTGACAGCCAGCATCCTCGATATCTGTTCATTACTTCCAAACTTGTAAAAATAGACTGAATAATACAGAAGTTTGGTTGACCTTCGGTTGATTCAGGCCTATCAGTGGCTATCGTTATCCCTGGTGGAAGGGGATGCGCTTCATTTTCTTAAATGAGCCACCTTTAATTATATGGGGAATGCCAGACACCCTCGGACCTTGACCGCTGTCGGTGTGCTCCGTGATCTGTGGTGGGCTGCAGCTCGCCGGCCCGCCAGGGCTCGTGACGGCCATCTGTTGGAGAAGCGATCAGCCGGCCCAACCCCTGACTCAATCAGCACCCGCCGACGTTGCCGGCCACGACTGTGACGGCCCTCTGTTGGAGGAGCGATTAGCCGACCCAACTCCTGACACAATCAGCACCCGCCAACGTTGCCGGCCACGACTGTGACGGCCCTCTGTTGGAGGAGCGATCAGCCGGCCCAACCCCTGACACAATCAGCACCCGCCGACGTTGCCGGCCACTACCGTACGCGGAGTCCACAGGGCCATTTGTGTGGCGCACACAAATGGCTCAGCTGCCGGCGTTGTGTGCGGGTCAACTGGTGAGGCTGCGTCGTGTTGGTAGTGATACACCCAACACCTGATTAATACAAGGCGGCTCCAACTGACATCTGTCTTCATACTGATGCTGTAATACAAGGCGACACCAACTGACATTTAAAGGCACTGTCATTCATATAAATTTCACGGGACACCCTATATGTGGTCTTATCTGATTCTCTTAGCAGTCTTTTGGCGCTGACCGAATTGTATCCCTCTGACCCGCTACTACTGGACATTCTCGTACGCCTTACTACATAAGAACGGGAGGGGAAAATTGTCCGTTGTTGTTGGGTCCCGAGCCACATCGGGCTGTCCGACAACGAGCGTGCTGACTGCGGCGAAGAGTCCGCAAGCACGGAACCCACGCCCACTCATTTCCCCACTTCTTGCCAGGTATCATTTCTCTAGGATCTCGAGTTTTATCGTTGATAAGTGGCAGAAGGTCTGGGGTAGAGAAGCCAACAATATACTTAATGTAATCAAGCCATACCTGGGACATTGGGCGTCGTACCTGCGTAGGTCCAGACCAGAGGAAGTTACATTTTGCAGGTTGCGTATCGGACACACCTACGCCACCCATCGCTGCCTTCTCTGTGGGGAGGGAAGGCCACAGTGTCCCCGTTGTCCGGAAACTGACGGTGCGCCACGTACTACTCACGTGCCAGCACTTTGCACGGGAGCGCAGATTGTTTTACGGAAGAAACTTGAGTTGTCTGACATATGAAAACATTCTGGGGAACAATTCAAAACTAGTGCATTCGGGGAACTTGTTCCGTTACCTATCAGCGATTGGATCTATGACCACGTACACACCAAGGTAATAGTTCGTATTAGCAGTGAAGCATTATAATAAGTGTTATGGGTGCGAGTGATCAAAACTGGTCGAAGCGCCCTGAAGCCCAAATAGCTAACTAACTAAATGTCTTCATACTAATGTTGTAATGCAAGGCGGCACCAACTGACATCTGTCTTCATACTGGTGCTGTAATGCAAGGCGGCTCCAACTGACATCTGTCTTCATACTAGTGCTGTAATGCAAGGCGGCTCCAACTGACATTCCAGGTGTCCCATGTGTGAATATGTCGTGAGCTGGTGCAGGTACTTTCTCCAGCATGAAGCCACCCGCAAGGCTGTGAGAGTGTCAGTTGGATCAGCATTTAGGTGGACTCGACCGGTCCTAGTCCGAAGCGCTAGGTGGTGTATATCTGACGCAGTTGATGTGCTCTTTAGACTATAATCTCATTAGCCCCTTAAGCCCAAATAGCCAACCAGCCAACCGAAACTCATCAGCTGCTGTGTTTCCGATTATATCGGCGGCAAAACGGCGCAAGAGATCAGCAACGCCTTAAAGATCCTATCGATTGAATGTCCTGCAAAATATCCCAAGGCTGTGCTACAGCAATCTAAGCTCCGCCGGCTCCAGCACGGCCTCCAGCAACGGTGTAGGTGTTCGTCCCCGTGACGAAGGCTGGCCCAGCTCTGGCGTCTCCATTCTTCTGGTGTTTGTTGTGCTGTCTCAGTCCGGACGTCAGCACGGACCTCCATGTTGACTCGACTATGGTCCGCTCGCGCTGTGTTGTCTCTGGAGGTGGGACGGACCTCCATGTTGACTCGACTATGGTCCACTCGCGCTGTGTTGTCTGGAGGTGGGACGGACCTCCATGTTGACTCAACTATGGTCCGCTCGCGCTGTGTTGTCTCTGGAGGTGGGACGGACCTCCATCTTGACTCGACTATGGTCCGCTCGCGCCGTGTTGTCTGGAGGTAGGACCTCAGCGCTGACCTCCATGCTTAGTCAATCCGCCGTGGAAGCAGGGCTGGCTCCCAGCCTGGCTGCACTGGGGTCACAGCGTTGTGCTCTTGCTGACCTCCAAACGGTGACGGGTCAAGGCCGAAGGAAATCATCCGGTATTGTTTCAGACCCCACTAATGGTTTTTACAGTAGCGCACGATGACAAACAAGGCCCCACGGCTCTTGCATAACTGCTGTGAGTGCGCTGAAGTTTTCTACCGTGCAGGAGTGCATCAATGAGTTTGTAATGGTGAGGCTACACATTTCCAGTGTACAACTGGTGCAGCCGATGTCTTCAGCCGAAGTTAACTAATTAGCTGTGGATAGGAGTTTCGTCGCTAATCTTGGCTATGGAGGCATTCCGAATAGCGTAAAGAAAGAAGAGGAACACAAACTTTGTATTGAGTATTGAGAGAGGCAGCTGGGTGGTCGGGGCTGGTGCCGTCCCAGAGTATTCAGAAATGCAGCTGGCTGGCGGGTGTGGGTTCAGTCCCAGAGTATTCAGAAATGCAGCTGGCTGGCGGGTGTGGGTTCAGTCCCAGAGTATTCAGAAATGCAGCTGGCTGGCGGGTGTGGGTTCAGTCCCAGAGTATTCAGAAATGCAGCTGGCTGGCGGGTGTGGGTTCAGTCCCAGAGTATTCAGAAATGCAGCTGGCTGGCGGGTGTGGGTTCAGTCCCAGAGTATTCAGAAATGCAGCTGGCTGGCGGGTGTGGGTTCAGTCCCAGAGTATTCAGAAATGCAGCTGGCTGGCGGGTGTGGGTTCAGTCCCAGAGTATTCAGAAATGCAGCTGGCTGGCGGGGGCTGGTTCACTCCCGCCAACTGGCGATGTCTGCCATCATGTTCACTCTTCAGCCGCTGCAGTGCTGTACCCGCCTGCTCAGCGCTCTCGATATTGGTGTCGCAACTGAACTGCACCACACCGCCGGACCTTGTGCAAATCTGGTGCTAGCGCTACCTGGCTTGCCAGTGTAGCGGAAACAGGAGCTAGAATCTGCATCATGCCTGCACACACGTACCGGCTCCTCTGGGTTGTGGACGTCGGTAAGTGGACCGTAGTGCTGTTGAGATCTCGGCGACTTGCAGGTGAAGCTCCACGATGCAATCCCACGGAGTCCTAATGTTTCCCAATGAGAGTTCCACTGGAAGCTCACTCGTCATGCACCAGATTCCTGCAGGATCCATCCGGAGACATATTGGAATGTCACTGGACACCCGTGGGAATCCCACGGAACGACCACGTGAATCCTGGACGCCCGTGATAACCTGACCGGAACCAACCGGATGCCCGCCGATCAAACCAGATTCCCATGGTAATCATGCTGGACTCACTTGAAGTCTCATCGGGTCCCAAGGTCCACTGTCCTCTTACCGCACTCCTACTGGATAATCATCGAAATCCCACTAGAGTCTAATAGTTCGTGCCACTGGGACAGCAAATGCGACGCCGCGCTGTTTAAGGTGGACATTCGAATTACCGCGGCCCATGTAAACTGGGCAAATGAGGAAAATGAGGAAAGAATCCCAACGTGTTTCCCAAATTTGGAGCAGATATCTGCCCTGGACGGGAACTGGGACCGAATAAGCAGGGTCTGATTGGTGACAGGCGGAAAACTTCAAATTCCCAGGAAATATTTGCCGGGAATTGGCCTTCCGTAAACATCAGGCGGGCACGCTCCTTTCCCAAGAATGCCGGCAGCGGTGCAGCGTGGCCCGAGTTGCACGGAGGCCCGCCCGGCCGGCCCGGCTCTGCGGTCGGCGCGTCCTTGTGTGGGAGGCGGTGCCGCGCGCCGGCATTCCGGCTGCAACGGCGTGTGGCCACGCTCACGTGTGAGTGTCGCATACACTGCCGCCACCACCTCCACCAACGGCGTGTGGCCCCGCTCACGTGTGAGTGTCGCATACACTGCCGCCACCACCTCCCACCAACGGCGTGTGGTCCCGCTCACGTGTGAGTGTCGCATACACTGCCGCCACCACCTCCACCAACGGCGTGTGGCCACGCTCACGTGTGAGTGTCGCATACACTGCCGCCACCACCTCCACCAACGGCGTGTGGCCACGCTCACGTGTGAGTGTCGCATACACTGCCGCCACCACCTCCACCAACGGCGTGTGGCCCCGCTCACGTGTGAGTGTCGCATACACTGCCGCCACCACCTCCACCACCTCCACCACCTCCACCAACGGCGTGTGGTCCCGCTCACGTGTGAGTGTCGCATGCACTGCCGCCACCACCTCCACCAACGGCGTGTGGCCACGCTGACGTGTGAGTGTCGCATACACTGCCGCCACCACCTCCACCAACGGCGTGTGGCCCCGCTCACGTGTGAGTGTCGCATGCACTGCCGCCACCACCTCCACCAACGGCGTGTGGCCCCGCTCACGTGTGAGTGTCGCATACACTGCCGCCACCACCTCCACCACCTCCACCACCTCCACCAACGGCGTGTGGTCCCGCTCACGTGTGAGTGTCGCATACACTGCCGCCACCACCTCCACCACCTCCACCAACGGCGTGTGGCCACGCTCACGTGTGAGTGTCGCATACACTGCCGCCACCACCTCCACCAACGGCGTGTGGCCCCGCTCACGTGTGAGTGTCGCATACACTGCCGCCACCACCTCCACCACCGCCACCTCGCCACGCTCACGTGTGAGTGTCGCATACACTGCCGCCACCACCTCCACCAACGGCGTGTGGCCACGCTGACGTGTGAGTGTCGCATACACTGCCGCCACCACCTCCACCAACGGCGTGTGGCCCCGCTCACGTGTGAGTGTCGCATACACTGCCGCCACCACCTCCACCAACGGCGTGTGGCCACGCTCACGTGTGAGTGTCGCATACACTGCCGCCACCACCTCCACCAACGGCGTGTGGCCACGCTCACGTGTGAGTATCGCATACACTGCCGCCACCACCTCCACCAACGGCGTGTGGCCACGCTCACGTGTGAGTGTCGCATACACTGCCGCCGCCACCTCCACCACCACGTCACCATCTGCAACATCCGCAACATCCACAACATCACCACCATCACTACCATCCCCACCATCCCCACCACGTCACCATCCCCACCCCCACCACGTCACTATCCACAACATCCCCACCATCACCATCATCACTACCGTCCACACCATCCTCACCACGTCACCATCCCCACCATCCACGACATCCCCACCATCCCCACCACGTCACCATCCACAACATCCACAACATCCCCATTGTCCCCACCACGTCACCATCCACACCATCACCACCATCCACAATATCCCCACCACCCTCACCATCCACACAATCACCACCATTACCACCATTGTCATCATTACCACCATCACCATCACCATCATTACCACCATTACAACCATTACCATCGTCTCCACCATCACCACCATCCCCATCGTCTCCACCATCACCACCATCCCCAGTACTTTTAGTCCGCCACGCTGTAAACAAGGGCGGGCGCCTGGCTCGAGTTCCTGGCAGGGAGCGGCCCTCGTCTTTATTGACGTCATGAATTAGCTGGAATTTGGTGTAGGCGTTGCCTTCTTGTCACGTTTTTTGGTTATTAGTTGGGCGCTGTGTATCCAATACATTCACCGCGCCTCACTCCAGAGTAATGAGCTGGCAGGATGGTTCGAGCGTCGGCTGCCAACTGGGCTGCCGGTGACAGCCACTTTCTGGGGTTATACTGAGATTCTAACAGCATACGTATTCACCAGTTTATGGGTATTTTGTGCCTCCCACGCATTATTGACATACGGAACATCTTTCGTTCACCTTTGCAACGTACATGGGTGGGATTAACCATCGTAAACAGGAATAGGTCCGCTAGCAACATGTGCTATCTTCTCTCGCTGCAAGTACGGCTGTTGACGTCATCATGAGGAAGCGCAAAAAGTATGGCGTCTGACGGCGAGACGCAGGCTTTTTGTGCCTTGTGAGAGGTGCTGGCGCCAGGCGGTTCTTGTTAGAGGAAACCTGAGACGATGTCCGAGACGCCATGTGCCTTCAGTGTACGTGCCGAGCCTGCCGAGTGGGCTCTCCCTGCAGTGTCCGAGTGTTTCGCAACACCGAGTGGTGGACGCCGCCGAGAGGCGTGCGTCCGCTCCCCACCCTCCCGAGACGGTGCAATCCGAACGGCCACTCAGGCGTCCGCCGGCCGAGTACCGGCCTGAAGGGAGCTGGCGACGGCCGTAAATAACAGCAGCGATGACTGCGACGTGTGGCCGGGCCGAGTTTTGGCATGGCCCGGAGTATTGCACCACCCCGCCACGTGCCCGGCACCGTCCGGCCCTGCCATGGTGCTGCTGAACGGACGGTGGCTTTTTTCGGCTGAGCTGGAACACAGCCGAACTTCGGCGGTAGCTCAGTTGGTAGAGCGTCGGACTCTTGATCGCAAGATTGTGGGTTCGAATCTCACAACCGACGGCATTACCGAGTCCACCCGCGACCAATCGGCGTGAGGGATTGGCGACGCTACATGACTTAGCGGTTGAATGCGTCGTAAAAAAAAATAATTTCGGCGACGTCTAGTCTTGTTAGCTTCGCCGGGAGGGTATTGTGGGCGACAATGACGGTTCAGTGACGACTCGGTGATGCTCGGTGATGGCTCAGTGACGGCTCGGTGACGGCTCGGTGACGGCTCGGTGACGGTTCAGTGACGGCTCAGTGACGGCTCAGTGACGGCTCAGTGACGGCTCAGTGACGGCTCAGTGACGGCTCAGTGACAGCTCGGTGACAGCTCGGCGACAGCTCGGTGGCGGCCAGCGGTAACGTCACCAGTGTTGCACAGCCGTTCGGGGCTCTGCACAGGCTCTGTCCGGACCGGGCTGCCAACTGTCACGTGTGCTGGCCACCCCATGGTGATGCGGCGGTGTCGCGCTGGCTATCGCGCTGCCCATGCTCACCACCGGTCGTTTAGGCTCACCCTCCGAAATATGTCTACTGGACATGGGCGCGGGCGGAGCCAATAATTCTTCTCGGGGATGAGTCATAGGTTGCTTTGCTGCCAATCAGAGGCCATGCGACCCCCACCACTTCTAGGTGCCCCCGCGCATAAGCACAGTGATATTGTCCGGAAATAGTTGTGTGGGTTTGTTGTCGGCGGTTGTGACGTTTATGTGCAAATTTCTGGACGCCCCAACTCATCAAGCGGTACCAACCCACTGTGTCCCTGTACGACGCTAATGTAACCTTCGGGACAAAAAATCCCTGTCTCTATCACCCCCCCCCCGTGGGTTGGCCACAGACAACGCATGGACAGAAGACCTGCTGCCGGCCAATGACAAGTGCACGGCCTCTGGGTCCAGCTCGGCGATGCTGACGTCCACGCTGACGTCCGGCCGAGGCATCACGTGTCAGTGGAGGCGGCTCCGTCGTGTCGTCTCTGGCTGACCCGGCCACCCCATCTGCCGTGACCTCTGGCACTCGGCAGCCCTCGCCGCACCGCGTGCCGACAATACGTCCGATACAAAATATGTATGGTCGCGCACACTCACTTCATGCATCTCGCGCTTGGACTGCGTTATTAACCGCCTTGGGCGATGGCCGCGGCTTCTGAAAAGGCGGCCGCCTTTGAACGCGCCGGCTCTGCTCACGGTGACGGGGCACGCGACTCGCAGAGGTGACTACGCGCCGGCTCTGCTCACGGTGACGGGGCACGCGACTCGCAGAGGTGACTACGCGCCGGCTCTGCTCACGGTGACGGGGCACGCGACTCGCAGAGGTGACTACTTAGTACGGGCAGCAGAGGTGACTACGCGCCGGCTCTGCTCACGGTGACGGGGCACGCGACTCGCAGAGGTGACTACGCGCCGGCTCTGCTCACGGTGACGGGGCACGCGACTCGCAGAGGTGACTACGCGCCGGCTCTGCTCACGGTGACGGGGCACGCGACTCGCAGAGGTGACTTGAAGTGCTGCGTCGGCACAGTCGAGCTGCCCAGCTGGTGGACCAGCTGGGCAGCTGGTGAGCGGAGGTGAGCGCGGCGCGCGTGATCACACGACGGCCCGTTTGTCGTCGCGCGATGTGACCCCGGCTCGATGTGACCCCGGCTCGATGTGACCCCGGCTCGATGTGACCCCGGCTCGTGTGCCGCCGCCCTTCCATCGCGCCGCCACAGGGGACCCGCCGGCGCCGGTGACGCTCCGATGTGACCCCGGCTGGATGTGACCCCGGCTCGTGTGCCGCCGCCCTTCCGCCGCCCTTCCATCGCGCCGCCACAGGGGACCCGCCGGCGCCGGTGACGCTCCGATGTGACCCCGGCTCGATGTGACCCCGGCTCGTGTGCCGCCGCCCTTCCGCCGCCCTTCCATCGCGCCGCCACAGGGGACCCGCCGGCGCCGGTGACGCTCCGATGTGACCCCGGCTCGATGTGACCCCGGCTCGTGTGCCGCCGCCCTTCCGCCGCCCTTCCATCGCGCCGCCACAGGGGACCCGCCGGCGCCGGTGACGCTCCGATGTGACCCCGGCTCGATGTGACCCCGGCTCGTGTGCCGCCGCCCTTCCGCCGCCCTTCCATCGCGCCGCCACAGGGGACTCGCCGGCGCCGGTGACGCTCCGATGTGACCCCGGCTCGATGTGACCCCGGCTCGATGTGACCCCGGCTCGTGTTCCGCCGCCCTTCCATCGCGCCGCCACAGGGGACCCGCCGGCGCCGGTGACGCTCCGATGTGACCCCGGCTCGATGTGACCCCGGCTCGTGTGCCGCCGCCCTTCCGCCGCCCTTCCATCGCGCCGCCACAGGGGACCCGCCGGCGCCGGTGACGCTCCGATGTGACCCCGGCTGGATGTGACCCCGGCTCGTGTTCCGCCGCCCTTCCATCGCGCCGCCACAGGGGACCCGCCGGCGCCGGTGACGCTCCGCTGCGTCTGTGACACTGTGATACAGAGTGACACTGTGATAGGCGCCTGGCGGTGTGTCACCGAGCTGGCTGTCGTTTTGGAGCGAGTTTGGAGCGTCGGTGGATTTGACCGACAGTTGGTTACTTCGGGAGAGCTGGTTACTTCGGGAGAGCGGGGAATGACGTCATCAGCAGCAGGCCGTGGCGGGCGCCGGTGTGGCGTTATGCGGGCCTGGCACGGGTCGGTGTCGATGGGCTTAGTCGCCTGTTCAGTGGTCCGTCACTCGTCAGTTCATTACGAGCTGGCAGGCCGCCGCTCCTCTCTGTCGACACAGCGCGTGGCGATGCTATCGCCTTCCTGTCATGCGTTTGTCAGAGGCTGTACCGCTGCACTGGTGACGGCCTGCTGCCATAGCAGAGGACCTCCTGTTGACCTGTACCGCCCTCCTGTCAGGCGTTTGTCGGAGGCCGTACTGCTGCACTGGCTGGTGGCGGCCTGCTGTCATAGCAGAGGACCTAATGTTGACCTGTTTCGCACCGTCTGCGCCAAAATTCCTAGACTATCGACTGAAGCACATTGCTCTTCAAGTATCTGAGCCAGGGTTTTCGTAGCGAAAGTGAAATTCCCGCATTTTACTATGTTCAAAAGCCAAACGCATTTGAATTAAATGCAATATAGTTATCAGATCTAAGGGAACTCCGAATCCGGTGCGTGATTCTGACACCTGATCAGAATTTTCGCTTGTGGCTGCTTACCGTCTTCTATGCTTCCTTCTCAAAACCTTTCTGTTTGATCCGTCATTGACCAATTTCCACTTGCAAGTCTTCCATGCTGTGAACACGCGGCCAAATTCAGTTTTTCTTGTGTTAAGCACATGTGTCCTCGTTTTTTTGTCACGGGGCGAACGCCCGTCATTTGTGTGTGGAAACGGCGCGCAATGACGAGAACACTCCCGGCCGCCATTTGTGTGTGGACACGGCGCGCAATGACGAGAACACTCCCGGCCGCCATTTGTGTGTGGAAAACGGCGCGCAATGACAAGAACACTCCCGGCCGCCATTCGCCATCCGGTGCGGCGGTGCAGTCGTGGCGCCTTTGGTGTCGGCCAGCTGATGACGCACGAACAGGTCGGTGCTCGCCCGCGGCATTTCGGTTGCGACATGGCCCCCCCCCCCCCCCGGGCGCCGTGACCGCTGCGGTAGCAAGCATCATTAGCCCCCGCTACGGTATAATTACTGTTCGACTGTTCATTACTCTCTCTCCGTTCCAACAAATATCCGTCGCGTGTGTGTCACGCCATTCGGGAGGCACACGGTCCAACAAACGGCTCCTGCCACGCGTGTCCTGGCTTACTCGGATGGTTTCCATAGATAGGCTATTTGGATATCCATAGAGGGCGTCATCCATACACGTGTATTTGGTTGATTTCGCTTACGTGGATGTGTGCTGGAGATGAGGCTAGGTGGCACGACCGCCAGCATTACCAAATTGCTGGTTTCCTCCTGTTTCCCCGCCCCATGTCGTGGGTAAGTGCATTTAACCCACGTCGGTGTTGGTGTCTAGTTTGGATGTCCATTTTGGTCCGTGTCAAAGTTCTGCCTGTTTCCGTCTCATATTTTCCCGTATATTTCTGTAGAATTTCGGGGATTCCGACTACCCAATGTTGGAATTCAGAATGCACATATGTCCGAAGAAAACTTGAGACTGCGTATACGAGACTCGTATACTTCCGTAGACATCCGGCAACCACCACGTGCGGTGCTGTCAGCGCCCGTCTGTGATTGGCTTATCCTGACTGCGGCGTGCCGTGCTGGCCGCGCGTGGAATGCGAGGGCGTGGATCGACCGGGGGGGGTCTGACTTCTCAAGGACGCCCAGCCCAGGTCAGCGGCCGCCGACCTGGGCTGTGCGTCCTTGTGCCGTGAACCATCTGGCGGCGGAGGGGCTGGGCTGGACGTCCTTGTGCCGTGAACCATCTGGCGGCGGAGGAGCTGGGCTGGACGTCCTTGTGCCGTGAACCATCTGGCGGCGGAGGAGCTGGGCTGGACGTCCTTGTGCCGTGAACCATCTGGCGGCGGAGGAGCTGGGCTGGACGTCCTTGTGCCGTGAACCATCTGGCGGCGGAGGAGCTGGGCTGGACGTCCTTGTGCCGTGAACCATCTGGCGGCGGAGGAGCTGGGCTGGACGTCCTTGTGCCGTGAACCATCTGGCGGCGGAGGAGCTGGGCTGGACGTCCTTGTGCCGTGAACCATCTGGCGGCGGAGGAGCTGGGCTGGACGTCCTTGTGCCGTGAACCATCTGGCGGCGGAGGGGCTGGGCTGGCGTCCTTGTGCCGTAACATCTGGCGGCGGAGGAGCTGGGCTGGACGTCCTTGTGCCGTGAACCATCTGGCGGCGGAGGAGCTGGGCTGGACGTCCTTGTGCCGTGAACCATCTGGCGGCGGAGGAGCTGGGCTGGACGTCCTTGTGCCGTGAACCATCTGGCGGCGGAGGAGCTGGGCTGGACGTCCTTTGCGTGAACCATCTGGCGGCGGAGGAGCTGGGCTGGACGTCCTTGTGCCGTGAACCATCTGGCGGCGGAGGAGCTGGGCTGGACGTCCTTGTGCCGTGAACCATCTGGCGGCGGAGGCTGGGCTGGACGTCCTTGTGCCGTGAACCATCTGGCGGCGGAGGAGCTGTGCTGCCACCTGCACTCGCCACATGCCGACGACAGGATGTGCTGGGCTGTCGTGCTCCTGGTGGTGTCAGCACCTGACTCGCCAATGCCAGACGCACGGATGTGAGCTGTTGTGCTCCTGTGACAGTGTGGCGCGCCTGGGGTGTCGCACCTGCCTCGTCCAGCCGACGGAGGAGCTGGCCGTGAACCATCTGGCGGCGGAGGAGCTGGGCTGGACGTCCTTGTGCCGTGAACCATCTGGCGGCGGAGGAGCTGGGCTGTTGTGCTCCCTGGTGGTGTCAGCACCTGCACTCGCCACATGCCAGACGACACGGATGTGCTGGGCTGTTGTGCTCCCTGGTGGTGTCAGCACCTGCACTCGCCACATTCCAGCCGACACGGAGGAGCTGGGCTGTCGTGCTCCCTGATGGTGTTAGCACGTTAGTCGGAAAGTTCGGGAATATTCCAGCCAACGCTCACGTAGCCACCACTCCTCGATGATACCATGCTTGTGCCAGACTCGCATCTTCCACAAGACGAATTGTGTAACATGAATTTGGAAGAAAAAACTTCGAAATGCCACTTTTCGAGAAAATAAGCGAACTTTGTTGCGGATATCCTACTTTGGTTTCCCCTCCATGATCTTGACTCTCTCAATAAATGTAATACTTTTTACGCGCGCAAAGCCAAATATTAACACTGTTGAATATGATATCATATTGGTTTAATATGATACCATATTGGTTTAATATGATATCATATTGGTTTAATGTGATATCATATTGGTTTAATGTGATATCATATTGGTTTAATATGATTCATATAACGAAGAATGGCTCTTAGTTGCTCCTGGGTTTTAGACATTGTGTATAAATAAAATATATATACGACCTTCAATATACCAGGAGGTGCTTAGTTGACATCAAAAGTAACGATAAGGGTTGTACTTTATTGCTCAACGTTTCGGCCAGGGGCCATCGTCAGGAGTCGAAACGTTGAGCAATAAAGTACAACCCTTATCGTTACTTTTGATGTCAACTCAGTACCTCCTGGTATATTGATGGTCGTATATATATTTTATTTATACACAAGGTTTAATATGATATCATATTAGTCTAATATGACATCATATTGGTTTAATATGATATCATATTGGTTTAATATGATATCATATTGGTTTAATATATCATATTGGTTTAATATGATATCATATTAGTCTAATGTGATATCATATTGGTTTAATATGATATCATATTGGTTTAATATGATATCATATTGGTTTAATATGATATATTAGTTTAATACGATATCATATTGGTTTCCACGGCGCTGGCGAGTTATGAGTTGAAATGGCTTTGTAAGCTGGTATTGGGCCGCCGTGATGCGTGCCGGTTGGATCAGAATGGAATGCCTATTGTTGCCTATTGCCTATTATTGTGAGCCAATCTTCCGACGGCCGCCATTGGTGGACGGCCTATCTGGACACACTGTGTTCGTCCTTCAGTGTGCGGGACATCGTACACTGTACAGTGATGACTGAACAGGACTTCACTGGTGGACGGCCTATCTGGACACACTGTGTTCGTCCTTCAGTATGCGGGACATCGTACACTATACAGTGAGGACTGAACAGGACTTCACTGGTGGACGGCCTATCTGGACACACTGTGTTCGTTCTTCAGTGTGCGGCACATTGTACACTGTACAGTGAAGACTGAACAGGACTTCACTCTGACGGCTGGCGGTCAGCAGGCCATGGAAATCTTCCGGATTCCCTCGAGGCTTATGCAATGCTAAGATCCTTGGAAAACACCACATTATGCTTAAATTAGGTTCCCTTTACTGTGTATCTGTCAAGGTCTCCGTCCCACACTTCTCCACTTCCGCTTCCTAACTTTGATGGCCTAGATCCGCTAGTGAGTCGTCATGTTCGTTTTGAGACGGATTGAAATTTGCGGAGTGGCTGGATGGTCTAGGCCTCCGCCCGGGAAGCCCCATTTTCGGTGTTATACGCCATTGCTTGGGAGCCATGAACAGACACGGACCAATTCGCCACCGGGTAGGCATTCGAACGACCAACCATCGCGAAAAATGACTGCTGGTGTTCCTTGTCTGACAACCTTGTCTGACTTCCTTGTCTGCAGTGCCTCCTCCGGCCCGCAGAATGCCGCGTGGTGTTCTGACCGGCAGCCTGATGGTGTGTTGTCGAGACAGACCCCCGCCCCCGCCCTCTTGCTCCCTCCCCAATCCCCACCCTCTTCCCCCAGGTCCACGGATATCCCAGTGTGATGACTTCATAGCATGGAGCGTCGTCTTGTCCAGACAGCCCCCTCTTACTCCCTCCCGAATCCCCACCCTCTTCCCCAGGTCCACGGATATTCCAGTGTGATGACTTTCATAGCACGGAGCGTCGTCTTGTCGAGACAGCCCCTCCCCAATCCCCACCCCAGGTCCACGGATAGTCCAGTGTGATGACTTTCATAGCACGGAGCGTCGTCTTGTCGAAACAGCCCCTCCCCAATCCCCACCCTCTTCCCCAGGTCCACGGATAGTCCAGTGTGATGACTTCATAGCACGGAGCGTGGTTTTGTCGAGACAGCCCCTCCCCAATCCCCACCCTCTTCCCCAGGTCCACGGATATTCCAGTGTGATGACTTTCATAGCACGGAGCGTCGTCTTGTCGCAGAGCGATTCGAGTTCCTTCTGGTTATATATGCTGGTGGTGGGCAGACGTGTCCGCCGGTGTGCCAGACATTGCCTGCATTACTAGTGCTTGGTGGTGCATTTTTCGTGCGCTTGAAGATTGCATACACTATGCGATGCTTTCCGTAAACCTGTGTCTCCTGGAATTTTGAGTGGGATTTGCGTTTCCCGGTTTATTTCTGGTTTGTGTTGGTGTTTCCCATGCGTGCTTGTAGCGTTTATTCATTCATTCATTCATACATTCGTCCATTCATTCTTCCCAGCGGTGTGCACTGCCTCACAGCTGGCTGATGCATCACGGTGATGTATCTCATGAATTGAATTATCGACTGTCAGCATCGTTAACTACTGTGGTGGTAAAACAATCACACCAAACAATATTCAGTTTGAACTGGCATAGCTCGTGGTTCTTTTGCGCCCTGTATTTCACCCATCTAGTCTTCTCGATCACCCAGACCTTGAAGAAAATCGTCAGTAACTGCTCTGGTTGCTCCTGTTTATGTGGATGGTGTGCCCAACCCACCCTGGCTTGTTTCGTACGCTTGTGTTGCAATGTATGTTTCAGCTGGCTGAAAATGTAGCTCTATCCTCCATTTTTGCGCCGGGCTCTATCCACCCATGCCCCTTAGTCACCGACCAGTCTTCCAGACAGCCACTAGCTGGACCATCCACCAGTCTATCCACCCATGCCCCTTAGTCACCGACCAGTCTCCCAGACAGCCACTAGTTGAACCATCCACCAGTCTATCCACCCATGCCCCTTAGTCACCGACCAGTCTCCCAGACAGCCACTAGTTGGACCACTATGTCGGTCTCTGGGACCATTTCCTGATGTTACTCAAATGCTCTCCCTCATTCCATGGGCATTAAGTTGCGCCTAAGCCCATTATATAACAGGTGGAAAGACTGGGTTCGGTTCTGCAACAGGTCATCATTTTAATCCCCTCCTACGACATGTCAGAGTCCTGATCCCCCCAACTCGTTTTATCCTGGAACTGGGCAGCAATTTGATAACCTTCCTTATGTTCCCAGCAAGTCAATAGTAAAACTTCCCGTATAGCCGGTGAGCAGTGACCTGGCCGCAGCAGATCGGTGGTGTGGTGGGTGTTCTGCGTCAGATCGGTGGTGTGATGGGTGTTCTGCGTCAGATCGGTGGTGTGGTGGGTGTTCTGCGTCAGATCGGTGGTGTGATGGGTGTTCTGCGTCAGATCGGTGGTGTGGTGGGTGTTCTGCGTCAGATCGGTGGTGTGGTGGGTGTTCTGCGTCAGATCGGTGGTGTGACGGGTGTTCTGCGTCGCAGGTCAGCAGTTGAAGCCGCGCGCCTTCAACAAGCTGTTCGAGCGCATCAGCCGACTGCAGCAGGTGACGGCGCGCGACTCGCAGGGCGGCCGTCGCTCCGTGTGGCTGCGCTACCGGCGCTGCTACCCGGCCGAGAACAACGACTGGGGCGAGTTCCAGAGCCACCGGCGCGTCCTGGGCCTCATCACGCTCGGTGAGTGTCGCGCGAGGCGTACAGACACGTCCTGGAACTCCCTGTGCGTGGTGAGTGGTGTGGGGGACGCAGACGCGTCGTGGGCCTCGTCGCTCTCGGTGAGTGTCGCGCGAGGCGTACAGACACGTCCTGGAACTCCCTGTTCGTGGTGAGTGGTGTGGGGGACGCAGACGCGTCGTGGGCCTCGTCGCTCTCGGTGCGGGAGACATGCAGACTCATCATTGGAGAACGCAGCGCTTTCGGTATTGCATCTTAGCGATCGGAAGGTGTACTGGAGCCATCATATCTGCTGGGCTCGTGCCCAAAGAAGACCGGGGCATCTACCGTCTACTGGAGACAGTCTCGTTTTCTTTGGTTTCATAGGAAATTATGGAAAATAGCCAACAAAATGCCCCGCTGCGGTGTTCGCGGTTATTTCCCACCATTGGCCGCACTTCAGTGTCCGTTGGCAGCTTGAGGAAGGTGACGGTGGTGGGGGAGAGGTGATTAGCAAGTTAGATGTTATTCAGCTGCCACCGAGAAACGCCCAAGTCCAAGTCAACATCGCATGTACTGTCGCACGGGGAATGGAAGCAGATCCGTAATCGATATCCGTAGTGCTTCAATTTTGCGTGCACTTGGGTCAGGAACTTGTCAGGCCAGTGAGTTCCTGTCGACAGTTTGGACTACAGTGGGAGCTGATTCGTTCACCCAGTTTGAATTGTGTTGGTGGTGTAGCTGTGGTCAGAGGAGAGAGACACCTCTGATCACAGGAGCTCCCTCTGGATTACCGCTGAGGATTGCACGGCGCATTTAGCGTTTGAGTGACCGTACACATCTGGGTGCGTAACGGCCGGAGCGTCACTTCACACGCGGCGGACCTGCACGGACGGTGGATGAGTTGGTTCGGCTCCCGTCACGGGCCGCAAGTCGGCTGGTCACGTCAGTTGTGCGTCGTGATCGCAGCACTGAGGCGTGCCGCCGCGGTCATTGACATTGGCCTGCGTGGCAGTTCATCACTTCAACACGTATACAGTACACACGTCCAACTGTGTTTACTTCAGCCTCCTGATCCGCGGCGGCCGGCCGCAGCTTCCCACGCCAACGAGTCGGCAGAACGCGACCGGCTCCGCTTGTCCAGTTTGCGGTCGTCGGCGGCCAATGTGCAGCGTGCACGGCCCGGCGCGCGGCCACAAATCACGCTGCTGTCGTCCGGCGCGTGGTGTGCACGTGAGAATGACGCCGTGAGACGAGTGTGGCGCACGGTACCTGGCCGTCCCGACACCGGCGACGGCGTGTGGTGGGAAGTGAGTCCCCACTGTGAGCAGCCAGTCACAGCGGTAGAGAACTGGTCCGATAGCCGAGAATGGCTTCGTCAGGATTTCCAGACTGCACTTTTGGAGCAAGGGTCTAACATTCTGGTATAATTAATAGTGTCAGAAGAAAAACTGAGAGAATGCACTTCGTGGTCCAAAGTAGATGTAGGCACCAAATTCGTACTCACAGTAAGTAGAAGTAGTTCCTTCAGGTCATAATTCTGGCAACAAACTGCGTGTGCTTGTTAGCGGTATCAAGATAAGTGTAGCATTGCCCATGATGTCTCCAGTGCTGAAGAAGCCCAAAAGTCCCCGTGTGTTTCTCCGGCATTGGGAGCGGCGGCTGACCGCTGCTGGGTCGCAGCAGCGGGCCGGCCCGGACGCTGCCGACACGGCCGACCGTGAGAATGTCACACGAGAAATGGCCGCCGCGGCCTCTGCGCCGCGCCCGTGTGATTAATGCGGCGTGTTTGGCGCAGCGCGCGCCACCACCACCGCCGCTCCGTGTGACGACGCAGCTGAGGCCCGGCCGCCGCCGTCCCACCACCACTGCTGCTCTGTGTGGTGGTGCAGCCGAGGCCCGGCCGCCGCCGTCCCACCACCACTGCTGCTCTGTGTGGTGGTGCAGCCGAGGCCCGGCCGCCGCCGTCAAACCCGTGGCTGGCCGACGTCAGATTCAGGCAGCTACACCTCAGACTCAGGCAGCTGCATCTCAGACTCAGGCAGCTGCATTTCAGACTCAGGCAGCTACACGTCAGACTCAGGCAGCTACACGTCAGACTCAGGCAGCTACACGTCAGACTCAGGCAGCTACACGTCAGACTCAGGCAGCTACACGTCAGACTCAGGCAGCTACACGTCAGACTCAGGCAGCTACACCTCAGACTCAGGCAGCTGCATCTCAGACTCAGGCAGCTGCATCTCAGACTCAGGCAGCTACACCTCAGACTCAGGCAGCTGCATCTCAGACTCAGGCAGCTGCATCTCAGACTCAGGCAGCTGCACGTCAGACTCAGGCAGCTACACGTCAGACTCACGAAGCTACATGTCAGTCTTAGGCAGCTACACGTTGGACTCAGGCAGCTACACGTCAGTCTCAGGCAGCTACACGTCAGTTTCAGGCAGCTACACGTCAGACTCAGGCAGCTACACGTCAGACTCAGGCAGCTACACCTCAGATTCAAGCAGATACACGTCAGACTCAGGCAGCTACACGTCAGTCAGGCAGCTACACGTCGGACTCAGGCAGCTACACGTCAGTCTCAGACAGCTACACGTCAGACTTAGGCAGCTGCACGTCAGACTCAGGCAGCTGCACCTCAGACTCAAGCAGACACACGTCAGACTCAGGCAGCTACGCCTCAGACTCAGGCAGCTACACCTCAGACTCAAGTAGATACACGTCAGTCTCAGGCAGCTACACCTCATACTCAGGCAGCTACACGTCAGACTCAGGCAGCTACACCTCAGACTCAGGCAGATACACCTCAGACTTAGGCAGATGCACGTCACGTGTATGACGCCAGTCACGACACTAATCGCAGGCAATCTCAAGTCGTCGCGGTGGCGTGACAGCGACTCGTTCAATTAGTTTCGGTTATTTCAATGCATTAGCTAAAATGAGCATCATGTTGAACATAATGTTCTTCAAAATGAGCCCTGTTAAAATGAGATGATGTTTCGTCCTGCTCTGCTAAATAGTCCAATTGAGTGGACCTTGCGGTGTTGCGGTGTTGACAGCCACATCAGATAGTGCTGACAGCCGCACTAGATGAAGCTCACAGCCAGAACAGATAGTGTTAATGGCCTCAACAGACATTGGATAGTGCACAGCATACATTATGCTTCCCTGTGATGCCCCCTCGTCGTCACCCCTCACCCCGCCTTACACTGGTGCTGCATGGGCATAGCAGCTGATGTGCCATGCGACCTAAATAGCTAACTAATGTTCTAAGCTGAGCGTGTCATCAAGCCCACGTGACCGATGCCGCTGACGCACCTTCCTCCGTCGGCAGGTCACGTGACCAACCAGGTGGACCTGAACGACGTGTGTAAGCAGCACGAGTCGCTGCGCAGTCGGTACGCGTCGACGCTGTACGACTCGCGGTGCGTGGTGCTGGGGATGGCGGCCGGTGGTCGGCCGGCCCCGCCGCCCGGGTCTCCCGCCTCGAGCGTCGGCAGCGCCGCCAAGAAGGTCAGCTCCACTAGTCTGGACCGCGACAGCGGCGTGTACGACCACAGCGAGCCGGGCCCGCCCAGCGAGGCCAACAGCGAGGCGAGCGAGCCGGCCGCCGACAGCGACAGCGAGCCGGACGGCAGCATCCTGTCGGCGGCCGCCGGCGCGCCGCACCGCCTCGCCGCCGCCGACGACGACAAGGAGAACTCGCCGGCGTCGGCGGCGGCCTCGGCGGCGGCAGCGGCGGCGGCGCGCGAGCGCAACGCGCGCAACTCTGCCGACGACGACAAGGAGAACTCGCCGGCGTCGGCGGCGGCCTCGGCGGCGGCGGCGGCTGCGGCGCGCGAGCGCAACGCGCGCAACTCTGCCGGCGAGGCGCTGCGGCCGCCCGGCGCCTTCCGCTCGCGCACGCTGTGCTACAGCAGCGCCGACCAGTGCGACGACCTGGACGCCCAGCTGCAGGAGTTCGCCGCCTCGCTCTTCTGGGTGCTCGAGGCGAAGCGGCTCGACAAGAGCGGCGAACGGCTGGACAAGATGGCGCTGCTGTGCGCGCCGTTCGAGCGCAAGGACTTCGTCGGGCTGGACATGGAGAGCCGCAGCAACAAGAAGCGCTGCACGGGCAGAGCCAAGAAACACATGGGAGACCTGTCGCTGCAGACCGGCCTGCCCGGCGAGGCGATGAACTTCTACTGCACGGCCAGCGACCTGCTCAAGCAGAGCAACGACTGGCTCTGGCTCGCAGGTGAGTGGCCACCGTGGCGATGATGGCGATGGCCCTGTTGTTCAATGGTGACGCTTGCAGTGATGATGACGATAATATGGTGGGCGTGGCAGGCATGTGATTGTGATGCTTGTTGTGGTAGAGATCTCCCCCACAGGGGTGGGTCGGGTAGTTTCCTGCCAAATAATTATGGAACCCCAATAATGATCGGACTGTGCAGTCTGCAGCCAGTTCATGTGTGAGTACTTTCGACTGAAACTCAGCCGTGAAGCTCCTGATGGTGCTGGTGGTGCGATCTGTATGGCTGCATTGGTCTTGGTGGTTGTGGTGATGATGTAACCGTGGTGGTGACGATTGCAGTGATGGTTGTGGTTCCATGGGTGTTACGCTTTCGTGGTAACAATAATGGCAGTAAAGGAATTTTGGTTTTGTTGGCAAGTGTTTTATGTTCTCTCCTCTGCTTTCGATGCGTCATCTATGTTCGTGCAGTGAACCCTGTGATCCTCAAATAATTAATTGGGCACTCGTCCCTATGGTAAGATTGATGCTCGTGATAGAAATGTGCACGTGCCTGTGCGATTAGTACGCGTCCTGCCCAGCCTACATGTTATACTACAGTTGCTGTAGGGGACGAGTGGTCTAGGGGTAAGATGCTCGTCTCACGATCGAAATGTTGTGGGTTCGAGTCTCACCTGTCGCTACTCTTCGCCCGCGACCAATCGGCGTGAGAGATTGGCGACGCTACATGACTCAACGGTCGACGTGTCGTAAAACCAATAACCAACCAACCAACAGTTGCTGTATATGCGCCGTACGCTCCTCGAGGCTCGATTGATGTGTGTGATCCTCTGACCCAGCTGGCGAATGTGCACATATTCTGATCGGCGCGAGTCATCGTGTTACTTCTCACTAGTGGACTGGCTTCAATCTTCAGTAGTTCTCTTCAGAGCTACAGGTGAAATTTGTTGGCTACCAAGATCGCCTCCATCGTGCGTTTGGTGTTTGCGGGCGGTCTTCCGCTGTGAATGGCTGCCAAAGGTGTTCCGGTGTTGTGATTGGCCGCGCAATGCACGTGATTGTTGCCATTGGCCGCCGCCTGGCCTTGCCGTCCGGGGAAGTCACTTCGACGGACCTCTGCGCGATTGCTTACTCAGCGCTCCTTCCGCCGAGTTATGGCCCAAGGTATTTATGGTATTTTTATTGGCTGTTGGGAGGCACTAGTGTGCGCTGTTCACTTTACAACTTCCGCTGTTGGTCAATAGCCCCGTGATGTTTCGGTTCGTTCTGTTTGGGTTGTATTCTTCGTTTGAAACCGAGATACACTCAATTATCAATATGGTAATATTTTGGAATTTATTTTTTGATATTTTGGATGTTGATTTTTGATATTTTGGATGTTGATTTTTGATATTTTGGATATTGATATGTATATTTTATATTGATATTCGTGTTATTTACAATTTCGTCTTAATTTCGTACTATTTTTATAGACTTTAAATGTATTTTGGGGGGAGGGGAGGGGTGAACTATTCTGCAGTTCGTAATGTTGTTTTCGTATCAATGACAATAATGTTATCGAACGTAAACCTAACATGATCAGTTTTTATCAGGAAACTAATGTGTTGTCTCGGTCATTGAACCTGTGTGGGAATATGTGTAGTCTAACGTACCACGCATTCCAATGTGATTCTCTTCGTAGTGCCTCTTCGGAACTAATCCGACAGAAGCATATCAGAAATATAGTCAGGCCCACCGCAATAATGGTGATTGTCCACGGAGCTACTGTTACCGCACGGTGACTGTAGGTACTCCCGCTTCACCGCAAGACCAGTCAAACAATCCACTTCCTGTGTCTGTGTCCACTCAGCCATGCACCACTGCCGAACTATCGGTGGTGGCATGTTCATTGGAGCTCTATCGACGGCGACGTGGCCGAAAGTGGCGCGCCGTTATCGGCCACCCGCGCCGCGTTTGTCCCGGCGGCCGCGCCACTGCACGTGTGCGTGTGGCAGCGCGGTCCCGCTTCCGGTCGATCGTATCGATGCGTTCGGTGTGATGTGTGGCGCGAATGGGCAACGGCAGCGTGTTCGGAGCTATGGCTAGCTTGGTGCAGGTGTCGACGTCCGGAGATATGTCTGGCTTGGTGCAGGTGCCGACGTCCGGAGTCGTGTCTGGATTGGTGTAGGTGTCGACGTCCGGAGTCATGTCTGGCTTGGTGCAGGTGTCGACGTCCGGAGTCATGTCTGGCTTGGTGTAGGTGTCGACGTCCGGAGTCATGTCTGGTTTGGTGCAGGTGTCGACGTCCGGAGTCATGTCTGGCTTGGTGTAGGTGTCGACGTCCGAGATATGTCTGGCTTGGTGCAGGTGCCGGTGTCGGTGTTCGTTTTCCAGCGTTGGCATTCACAGGCGTAGTTGTGACTTGGGCTGGACTTGAGCTGTGATGCTGGTTGTCTGCGGTGACTACAGATCTGATGAAGATCTGACCAATCGACGATTGGCTGTCTGTCGTCTCGCCATCTTTCGTTCGAGTCGTCTCGTTGCTGGCTTCTCATTTGTCAAAACTCGTTCTTATTCGGACCGGTTGCTACTTGGCTTACGGTGTTGATTATTGAGTGCTGAATGTGATATAGCTGTCTATTATAGACAGCCATATCACATTCAGCAGAGTTTGGGTTCTTTTGAAAATGCTTGGTTTGTTGACTATACACTTAGATATATTAGATAATATATTACAGTGATGTTTCTGGTAGTTAGTTATTTGGGTCTATGGGCGCTTCGACCAAAGCGTGATCATTTAGCGCCCAGTGGTGTTTCTGTGATACGATCCATGTGGTCAGTGGTCCAGGAGATTATATTTCCCACCAGTGGGTCAACCGCTTGTCTGTTGTCCTTGGTACTCTTTGGTCCGTGTTGAAAATGCTGGTTGAGAGCTGCTTCGAATCTTTGTGCTGTGTTTCTGCCTATGTTTCCGTGTCTTTGGTTGATCATTAGCCATTGTTGGGCGTCTTGTCGTGCCGTGTCTGGTGACTGTGTGACTCTGATCACTGCTCACGACAACAGCAAGGGCTGGAGCAGACCTGCCCCAGACCAGCAAATGTGGCCGAACACATAATTATTGTTTTTCATGAAACGTGAAGCACGTTTTGGACCTAGTGAACAGTCCACGACACGCTCTGGGTAGTTTTGACAGCTCATCCACCGAGCCACATCTAAGCCTGAGAATGTTTAGGATCTGGATCAGATCAGAATGAGGACAGCTCGGCCCTTGGCACCAGAATGGGCCTGATGTGGCCCAAGGGACTATAATGGGTCTCGTGCGGACCAAGGGACTAGGGTGTGTCTCGTGCAGCCCGTGGGCTAGGGTGTGTCTCGTACAGTACAAGGACCTAAGATGGGTGTCGTGCGGTTAGGTGCGTCAGCTGGCTATGCCGTGCTGACCTGGACCACTGACCTGGACCATTGACCTGGACCACTGACCAGGCGGTCGGCCACCGTCAGCTGGCTATGCCGTGCTGACCTGGACCACTGACCTGGTGGCCGGCCACCGTCAGCTGGCTATGCCGTGCTGACCTGGACCACTGATCAGGCGGTCGGCCACCGTCAGCTGGCTATGCCGTGCTGACCTGGACCACTGACCAGGCGGTCGGCCACCGTCAGCTGGCTATGCCGTGCTGACCTGGACCACTGACCAGGCGGTCGGCCACCGTCAGCTGGCTATGCCGTGCTGACCTGGACCACTGACCAGGCGGTCGGCCACCGTCAGCTGGCTATGCCATGCTGACCTGGACCACTGACCAGGTGGCCGGCCACCGTCAGCTGGCTATGCCGTGCTGACCTGGACCACTGACCAGGCGGTCGGCCACCGTCAGCTGGCTATGCCGTGCTGACCTGGACCACTGACCAGGCGGTCGGGCCACCGTCAGCTGGCTATGCCGTGCTGACCTGGACCACTGACCTGGTGGCCGGCCACCGTCAGCTGGCTATGCCGTGCTGACCTGGACCACTGACCAGGCGGTCGGGCCACCGTCAGCTGGCTATGCCGTGCTGACCTGGACCACTGATCAGGCGGTCGGGCCACCGTCAGCTGGCTATGCCGTGCTGACCTGGACCACTGATCAGGCGGTCGGGCCACCGTCAGCTGGCTATGCCGTGCTGACCTGGACCACTGACCAGGCGGTCGGCCACCGTCAGCTGGCTATGCCATGCTGACCTGGACCACTGACCAGGCGGTCGGCCACCGTCAGCTGGCTATGCCATGCTGACCTGGACCACTGACCTGGTGGCCGGGCACCGTCAGCTGGCTATGCCGTGCTGACCTGGACCACTGACCAGGCGGTCGGCCACCGTCAGCTGGCTATGCCGTGCTGACCTGGACCACTGACCAGGCGGTCGGCCACCGTCAGCTGGCTATGCCGTGCTGACCTGGACCAGTGACCAGGCGGTCGGCCACCGTCAGCTGGCTATGCCGTGCTGACCTGGACCACTGATCAGGCGGTCGGGCCACCGTCAGCTGGCTATGCCATGCTGACCTGGACCACTGATCAGGCGGTCGGCCACCGTCAGCTGGCTATGCCGTGCTGACCTGGACCAGTGACCAGGCGGTCGGCCACCGTCAGCTGGCTATGCCGTGCTGACCTGGACCACTGACCAGGCGGTCGGCCACCGTCAGCTGGCTATGCCGTGCTGACCTGGACCAGTGACCAGGCGGTCGGCCACCGTCAGCTGGCTATGCCGTGCTGACCTGGACCACTGATCAGGCGGTCGGCCACCGTCAGCTGGCTATGCCGTGCTGACCTGGACCACTGACCAGGCGGTCGGCCACCGTCAGCTGGCTATGCCGTGCTGACCTGGACCACTGACCAGGCGGTCGGCCACCGTCAGCTGGCTATGCCGTGCTGACCTGGACCACTGACCAGGCGGTCGGCCACCGTCAGCTGGCTATGCCGTGCTGACCTGGACCACTGACCAGGCGGTCGGCCACCGTCAGCTGGCTATGCCGTGCTGACCTGGACCACTGATCAGGCGGTCGGCCACCGTCAGCTGGCTATGCCGTGCTGACCTGGACCACTGACCTGGTGGCCGGCCACCGTCAGCTGGCTATGCCGTGCTGACCTGGACCACTGATCAGGCGGTCGGCCACCGTCAGCTGGCTATGCCGTGCTGACCTGGACCACTGATCAGGCGGTCGGGCCACCGTCAGCTGGCTATGCCGTGCTGACCTGGACCACTGACCAGGCGGTCGGCCACCGTCAGCTGGCTATGCCGTGCTGACCTGGACCACTGACCAGGCGGTCGGTCACCGTCAGCTGGCTATGCCGTGCTGACCTGGACCACTGATCAGGCGGTCGGCCACCGTCAGCTGGCTATGCCCGCCGCACGACCTGGTGGCCGGCCACCGTCAGCTGGCTATGCCGTGTTGACCTGGACCACTGACCTGGACCTGGCCGGCCACCGTCAGCTGGCTATGCCGTGTTGACCTGGACCACTGACCTGGACCACTGACCTGGTGGCCGGCCACCGTCAGCTGGCTATGCCGTGCTGACCTGGACCACTGATCAGGCGGTCGGGCCACCGTCAGCTGGCTATGCCGTGCTGACCTGGACCACTGACCAGGCGGTCGGCCACCGTCAGCTGGCTATGCCGTGCTGACCTGGACCACTGACCAGGCGGTCGGCCACCGTCAGCTGGCTATGCCGTGCTGACCTGGACCACTGACCAGGCGGTCGGCCACCGTCAGCTGGCTATGCCGTGCTGACCTGGACCACTGACCTGGTGGCCGGCCACCGTCAGCTGGCTATGCCGTGACGGGAGACTATGTCGCTGCTGCCCACATCAGTCGTCACGCCCGCACGCTAGTCCGGACGGGTGGACACCATGGGCCCAAAATATCCACATCAGGGTGGAAAGTGATGCCCAACTGAATGTGGGCAGGCAGAGGGCAGAGTGGAATGATTTTCCACTCCTACCTTCCAATATCAGCACGAATTGTCCACTCCCATCCTGCTCCTTCGCTCAAAATTTCAATTCAATTGGTCAAGGAACTCAAATCAAAATATGACACTCGATCGAAATGTTAGGGCATGATCATTTGAACATTTTTGCCGCGATTGAGTTCAATACGCACACCGGAGTCGCGCGGAATCCGCCCACCCCTCTTGTTTTTAGACTATAACTCATATACGGGCACGGATATTGTACTGAAATAAAGGGACTCTGTTAAAAATTGATCGGCACATCCCATGCAAAAAATGTATAATTCGTTGTAAAATATAGAAACTGCGGGGTGCAAGGTCGATCGACCGGCCGCCGGACGTTCAAGGTCGCAGAAGTTATCGGTCCGGTGGCGCGACGTGTAGGCCGATCTCGACCTCATTTGAGCCCACGGCTGGAAAATAGGCTACTCCTGGATTTTAGCATCCAGAACATTGTGCTGTCCATAAAATTATCCTCAAACTTTTCCTATTCGGAAGTTGAATGGTGCTGTTTGACAATGAACTGCTCTGTGATAAAGTTTCAAGAATTCACTGAAAAGTGCAGACTGAAGTTCTGGTGTCACAAGTTTGAAGAAAAGCATCCTCCGCATGTTCGATTATCAACAAAAATTAATCTTCACACCTATGATTGCAAACTACAAATTCAACCCTGTTTGACCCCGACGGCAGTGATTTAGGGCCATGCAATGTATACTGGAGCGAATTCACTATAGCCGTAAGCTGCCCTCCAGGTTGTGTGCTTCTATCTTGAATGGTTTCCGAGTTCTTACGGGAGGCAGAATCCGCTCTCCCGTCTGTCGTCCGCGCCACGTTATGTGAGAAGCCCTCCGGCGCGTATGTTAAAACGATACCATTAACGGACTATGCTTGTGCAGTACACAAGACCTTTCCTAGAGCATCACAGTTTTTTTTGTCTGAAATCCTATGTTCCACCTTGTGCACCTTACTGTAATGTTCAACTTTTACTACTATTTCGGAGTATTTCTACACTCCGACACCGAGGGTTTTGGGTGGGTTTTGGACACTAGTAAGCGGCTGTACCAGAGCCCGGCCCGCGTCTGTGCAGCCCGTCGGCCAGCGGTCGGCGGCGCCCCGCCCCGCCCCGCCCCCAGCCCGTTGGCCAGCGGTCGGCGGCGCCCCCCCGCCCGCCCCAGCCCGTCGGCCACGGTCGGCGGTGACCCGCCCCAGCCCGTCGGCCAGCGGTCGGTCGCCCCGCCCCGCCCCCAGTCCGTCGGCCAGCGGTCGGCGGCGCCCCCCCGCCCCCCCAGCCCGTCGGCCACGGTCGGCGGTGACCCGCCCCAGCCCGTCGGCCAGCGGTCGGCGGCGCCCCGCCCCGCCCCGCCCCCAGCCCGTCGGCCACCGGTCGGCGGTGACCCGCCCCCAGCCCGTCGGCCAGCGGTCGGAGTCGCCCCGCCCCGCCCCGCCCCCAGTCCGTCGACCAGCGATCGGCGGTGCCCCGCCCCGCCCCCCGCAGCGCCGTCGCCCCCCCGCCCCCCCCCCAGCCCGTCCGAAAATAGCCGGTCGATGATTGGTGGATCGCCAATAGTGCCCTGCGGCGATCGACACCACATTATCGGGTAATCGTGCCGATCGTACCGCAAAGAGGCAGCTCGCCTCGCTCGGCCGGGGCGTGAGTTGTGGCCAGACGACGGCCTCTATCTTGTGTACCGGATGATGGCCAGGTGGACGTCGGGGCGATTTGGTCGGCGTCTCAGGTGCTCTTTACCTAATCACTGGCGGAAGAGAAGGGCCGCGGTGTGGTGTCCCGGGACTGGCAGAGCAGTTCGGAGTGTTTGCTAGTGTTCGGAGTGTTTACCTAATCACTGACGGAAGAGAAGGGCCGAGGTGTGGTGTCCCGGGACTGGCAGAGCAGTTCGGAGTGTTTGCCAGTTAGGAGTGAGTCGGCGAGGCGAATGGTCCCTTAACCCCCCCCCCCCAGATATCTCACGAACCAAGCAAGATAGAACGAATCTGAAAATTGCATCGGATAGCTCGAACAAATTCCAGTCGAAAGTACTTCGGTAGTTTTTACGCTAGGATTTGAACTTAACCCTCGCACAGCTGAGGGGGGTAGATACCTACCCCACCAAAGTTTTCCCGCGACAGCGGGAAAACGGCGCGCGGCAGGACGCTGAAATTTGGCATACCTTACAATTAGCTATTTTACAACTACAATTAGCCAAAAACTCGAAAGAAAAATGTGCAAAATTTTGGATTTTCAAAATTTTGGAATTTGGAATTTTTTATTTTTGAAATAGGTATACGAACCAAAAATATGACGTTCTAAGTTAACTTAGCATTATACAAAAGTCCATAGTTTGTCTGCAATGTTGATGTTAGTTTAGATAAAACTACAAAGTGCAAAAAATAACGTCATCAAAAAATCAAAATTCGAAAATTCTGAAATTTTACGTTTTAGCGCTCAGGCAAGATAAGTAAACCCTGAAAGTGTCATTGTGATATCTTTATTATTGAAGGCGTGGCGACTGCTTAAATATTTTTGGAGGTGACCTCACTTGACCCGCGATAACTCGGTGACCTTTGATGACCCGACCATATTTTTTGTTTAGAACATGTAAAAATAGCTAATGGTAAGGTATACCAAATTTCAGCGCGCTGCCGCGCGCCATTTTCCCGCTATCGCGGGAAAACCTTAGGGGGGGTAGGTATCTACCCCCCAGCCGTGCGAGGGTTAAAATTGTAAAAGTATAAAGCGTTAAGGCTTAATAGGAGCCACAGGGGCCACCTGGGTTAAGCTTATAAGGGGAAGATAGTATAAGACCAGAAAACAGATGGGTACACTCTCACCAATCACGAATACTTTATCCCAAGTTATAAAGAGACTTCCTACCCCAGCATATCCAGCCCCGTTCACCCGATCTCTATCGGCCTGGTGTAACACGCTGAGTCCGCGTAACATACGCATAGCTCAGCTATATCAATTGCACTTCATCCACCATATTTCCCATCCACCCACCGCACATGGAGTTCAAAAATGCATTGGACCTAAAGAATGTGCCCACCCTACTTGAAAACACATTCAATGAGGGACTCCCCACCACATCTCCAGGCAGTCAATTTCATTCAACCACCGTTTGACTGAAAACCTGCTGGCTTTTAGCTGTCCTACACTTGACTTATATAAATTCAATTGATTCCCCCTATGTGATACCCTAGCCAGAAGAGCTTGATTCATATGAATATTATCCTCCAGTTAACAATGTGAATCATATCATAGCACCCCTCCATCTACTGTACTTCATTTAGTGAGTACATGCCTAACGCCGCAAGCCTCTCTCCATACCTATGCTAAATTTCCTAGTCCACTGATAAATCTAGTAGCTTTGTCCAGCACTGCTTCTAGCGTATCTATATATATTTATAGGTAAGGGCTCCGTGTCTTTACACACTATTCAAAGTGGGGTCGCACATTGGCTAAATAGTGTTTTCATAACTTCTTTGGTTGTATACCTCACACTCCTATTAATGATCCACAGTTTTCTGATTGTCCTGTTCCTATCTGAGTTACATTGTTTTTTCCTTTACGGTCCCTTGGAACTAACACATCTTAATTATTTTCCTGCTTCACGAATGAGTGACCAG
>JAOTOM010002571.1:105000-108669 GCA_034440615.1 Ashinkailepas kermadecensis | reverse complement strand
GCCGGGGTATGGCCACACCACCACATTGCCATACTGTCTGGCCAAGCTGTGTTACAGCAGTGGCACATCCGCCAGGATATGATACACCACACATTGTCCTACCGCCTATGTTTGCGTTATGACCTACTGAGTCATAACAAATACGTTAATGCAGCTTCCTTCATGTAAAAACCAAGTACAGTTCCAGCCAAGTACCTTGCTGCTGTGGCAGCCACCTACGGCAGTCACCTGTGGCAGCCACCTACGGCAGTCACCTGTGGCAGCCACCTCCGTGACAGCCACCTGTGGCAGCCACCTACGGCAGTCACCTGTGGCAGCCACCTGACAGCCACCTGTGGCAGTCACCTGTGGCAGCCATCTGTGACAGCCACCTGTGGCAGCCACCTGCGGGCCCGTGGCAGCCACCTGCGGCAGTCACCTGGCTGCCACCTGTGGCAGCCACCTGTGGCAGCCACCTGCGGCAGTCACCTGTGGCAGCCACCTGCGGCAGTCAGCCGTGCAGCCACCTGTGGTAGCCACCTGTGGCAGTCATCTGTGACAGCCACCTGTGACAGCCACCTGTGGCAGCCACCACACTGTGGCAGCCACCTACGGCAGTCACCTGTGGCAGCCACCTGTGACAGCCACCTGTGGCAGCCACCTGTGGCAGCCATCTGTGACAGCCACCTGTGGCGGCCGCCTGTGGTAGCCACCTGGCGACTGGCACGACAAAAATCAGCCCGGGTGCCCCATCAATGAAGCGTATTTCCAAACTCATACTGGAAACCTTGAAAAAAGCCGCCGAACCAATAATGCATTAATCATGCAGCTATTGTGTTGTTGAAAAATACGGCAGGCCTGCAAGATAGTATGCACGAAGAACATAGCAGAGCAAAAAGTCCTGTGCCGATGTGTGCTGTGTCCTGGCAGCCCACGAGCGGAACACAGCAAGCATGTGCCGATGCGTTCTATTTCCTGGCAGCCCACGAGCGGGAACACAACAAGCAGGTGCCGATGCGTTCTGTTTCCTGGGAGCTAGCTGGAAAATAGACAATGCCCATTTTGAACCGGGGTTAATTGAAAGACTGCTGGACCGAGATGAACCATGCGGAATTTAAGCAACGGCAGGTGAGTGCATGCACTCCAGATTTAGCAGAGCGCTGGGAAGCAGTTACAATATATTCAACAGGGAAGAGTTTAATATATTCTCACCGGCAAGGCACCGCTAATAGAACGCTCCAGCACATCCAAATTAGTATGTTCCTTCGGTCTCGTTATATCGTGGTGTCGTTTGTCGTGGTGTCGCTATATCAGCATTTTCTGTCGGTGTTACATCGCGCTCTTTAGGAATCACTGGGAGGATCACTAGGAATATTTTACACCATTGCGCCTGCATGTCCTATACATGTCTCCTTTAGGTTCATGGCCACCCCAATCACGGGGATTTGTGTCGATTAATTTAAGCCGATCTAGCATCTCCAGTTCCGTGTCCGCAATGACTGCTTCTTGACGACAAAAGATCGTTGCGGAAATTACAAAATGCGAAAAAAACGGGGAACACGAATAGCTTTCACCACAGCAGTTCACATTCCAGTGCCCTTATCACCCATCTTCCCGCTAAATGTTAATTGGCTTGATCGCAAGGTACCAAAAAGACAAAAGACCTGTTTCCTCTGTCTAACTCCATTTCATAAGTATATTATTCGTTAACCATTATCTAGTTAGATTATAGATGGCCCCAGTAGCTCTAGTACCCTAATGCCGAAATATAGAGAAAAAGAGAGCCATAATTAGAAGCATTCACAGTGATTGGTATCAGCTCAGCATACAATCGACCGAAACTAGTACCTTCAATAAATATTGATGTACCCGGCCCAATTAGAAGCTTTCTACCATTGTGATAGCGTGAGATCATACCAGTCACTTGCTCAATGTACGATAAACATAAAAATAACCTTTAAAAACGTAACGTAACCGGTCCGTTTCAGTGTCAGGATATTGCGCGTTGCCTACATAAATGAGTCTGTTACGGCTGGTGTCTGCGACCCAGTTAACGGTATGCGGTAGGGTGCTGATCATTGTGTCTCACCCTTAGACCGCCGGGTCTATCGGCTGCGAGATATAGCAAAGTATTATATTGATATTTCTTATATATTGATGTTCTTATATTGATATTTATAAATTACCACCTCGACTAAAGCTATGAATACTTTGTTTGACATAAGCAGCACACCTGAGCTTTGCAAGTGAACATGTCGGGAAATTTCAAGCCAAAGTGACCCGATTAAAGCGGTTATAGTTATATAAGCTATATCTTTGGAGATGAGACAATAGCCATCAGAATACCGGTGCCACCGCACCGATAGCACCGATAGCATCCAATAAATCCGACAACCAACAGTGGCTGCCCCGGCTTTCACATTACCGGTTTTGTTGAATTAAACCATACAGCAGTTGAAATACAAATGGCCGGCGAAACCGGCTCGGAAGCCTTATCGCCGGCCTGGCGGCCCGCGCCACACAGAGCCGCCAGAGCAGTAGCCTCGCGGCTCGCGCCACACAGAACCGCCAGAGCAGTAGCCTCGCGGCTCGCGCCACAGAGCCGCCAGAGCAGTAGCCTCGCGGCTCGCGCCACAGAGCCGCCAGAGCAGTAGCCTCGCGGCTCGCACCACACAGAGCCGCCAGAGCAGTAGCCTCGCGGCTCGCGCCACAGAGCCGCCAGAGCAGTAGCCTCGCTCTCTGCCGTCCGCTGGCCCTGACCAGGCTGGGAAAAATAGGCTGTTCCTGGATGTTTAGCATCCAGAACATATCCTCTTCCGAAAATTATCCTCTCATTTTTATCATTTAGAGGTTGAAAGGTGCTGTTTGACAATAAACTGCTCTTTGATAAAGACTCAAGATTTACTGCAAAGTGCAAGCTGAGATTCTAATGTTACAGGCTTGAAGAAATATATATCTCAATATTCGAATACACCAAAATTATCCTCTCTACATCTAGAATTGCAAGGTACAAATCCAGCCCTGGCTCCGATGAGGTGTTCTGAGGGAGCCGGGATTGGTCACCTGCTGTAGTGGCGGCCCCGTGTACCGACCACCAAGGTGTCGCAACAGCTGGTCACGATCGGGCACCACCACCAAACATCAGTTCACACCAGACATCAGTCCACACCTGACCAGACCACACCGGACATCAGTCCACACCAGACATCAGACCACACCGGACATCAGTCCACACCAGATATCAGTCCACACCAGACATCAGTCCACACCGGACATCAGACCACGCCAGACATCAGACCACACCAGACATCAGACCACACCAGGCACCAGACCACACCAGACATCAGACCACGCCAGACATCAGACCACACCAGACATCAGTTCACACCAGACATCAGACAACACCGGACATCAGTCCACACCGGACATCAGACCACATCAGACATCAGACCACACCAGACATCAGTCCACACCGGACATCAGACCACGCCAGACATCAGTCTACACCGGACATCAGACCACGCCAGACATCAGACCACACCAGACATCAGTCCACACCAGACATCAGTCCACACCAGACATCAGACCACACCAGACATCAGTTCACACCAGACATCAGGTCACACCAGGCATCAGGTCACACCAGGCACCAGGTCACACAAGACATCGGACCACACCAGACATCAGACC
>JAOTOM010002571.1:95000-100000 GCA_034440615.1 Ashinkailepas kermadecensis | reverse complement strand
GTCAGGACAGAAGTCAGACAGTACTTAGACAGGCTGTCAAAGCGTTGCTGCAGCTTAAATTAAGCTTCGAGTTGACGTAAGATGATCCTGAAGGGGTTTAGACATAGATTCATAATTGTCAGGCAGCACAAATCAGCATTCAGTGGAAAGTGGAAGGTAATTTTCTGGATTGCATGATGTTCAGAATAACACAAATACAGGGCCGGGCCGTGGAGGCAGCACATAGAGATCCAGGGTTGCACCTCTGGCTCAGTCCTAGGGCTCATCCCAGTAGTCTGGTGCCACGGTGCAGTCCCTCAGAGTCCAGACCCGGGATCGAATTCAGTTCCACCAGCCGGCGTCCGAGTTTCTCCACCACTATTGCGGTCGGCCCAGGGCAGCCCAGCACACATGCACAAAATCGGGCGAGTTTCTCCACCACTATTGCGGTCGGCCCAGGGCAGCCCAGCACACATGCACAGAATTGGGCGAGTTTATCCACCACTATTGCGGTCGGCCCAGGGTAGCCAAACACACATGCACAGAATCGGGCGAGTTTCTCACCGTTTATGTCACCAAATCCTGGCGCTATGCGTTGAGGTCACCGGCAAAAGTGCGGCAGTGTGAAGCAGAGGCCAATAGATGCTAAGATTTGTCGCTCAAGAAAAATCAGGTGAAAAATTGTGTTGCATAAACGAATGCTGCAAGCGGCTACAATCTCGCCTACTTTTAAGCGGAAAGACGTCGAATTTCAGATACTTCGTATATTACATGTGGACTTGCACGACGAAACCAATCTAAGCCCTTCTCCCCCGCCCACGAGCCAAAACCCGTGGCGTCACTTTGTCACCGGGCAGCACGATTCCCAGCCGACCGAAAAGCTGAAAAAGTCGCCTAAGTGACAGCACATTGTCGCCATCACCAGCTACTGGGCTGTCGAAAAATAGACGTCTGGTGTGAAGAAAGGGAAGCACAGAAAGGGTTCGAGGTCAACCCACAAAACAAGGAATGTATCCTCCGATTTCCCAACGGCGCCCATGATTCGCTATTCACAGCATTCGATCAGAAACATGAAAGTAGAAGTAATTTCAACCTGGAAATAGCCATTAACAGGCATCGAGTGATAATTTTGCTCCAGTTTCGTCTACCGTTTGATTAAGCACGTGTCCAGCCTGCTCTAAAAACAGGCGGAGCAGGTGTAATCATTGTCACGCCAACTGGCCAAGATAGGCATGAGAGAAACTCATTAAGGTGACATTAGAGCCAATTAGCCTGGTAATGGAATACAACGATATATAGCTGTACGAACACCCTCGCACATTCAGTGGCGACACTCCGCGACGAGCTTGGAACATAGGGAAATAAACAGAAGAGACAGAGGGCATGTCCCTGTTCACGTCATGCAAATCTGAAGTGAGATCGAGTGTTACTTGGCAATAATGCAGCTCTTCGTGTTGCATATAAGATAACTGAACTAATGCATGTGCCATAAAAATGCGCATTGCTGTGGACACTCCCCTGTTGCCTTCATTTCCGCATTCCCGCACCCTGGGTTGTAGCAATAAAACACAGCTTTAACTGTAAAATGTGTATGAACTCTGATTCAAACGCATGTATAATTTGACTGAATTGTACCCGACCATGCAATATTAAAGCCAAAACGTCTGAGCTTTACACACACAGATGGCATCCAAGGTGGCGTTGGCATGAAACAGTGCTGACAGAGCATATATATGCAACGGTGAATACTCTATAGTGGCATTTATCGAGATTCGTCTCGGGCTACGACCTAAACAGGAACAATTCGTCGGCGCCTGAGTCATTGTCTACATATGCACATACGACATTGCACAGCAGTCACGTAAGCAAATCCCAAGATACTGCTAGATCTTTTAGAACGTCCGATAACTCATCTGTGATAACTCCATGCTCTTGAGATTATCTTATACGATAAGCTGGCGTCAAAGGGCTGACAGAAGATTGACGCACAAAGTCCTTGTCGACTGTCCCCAATAATCGATGAAAATTACATTTCGGGAATAGGCTACGGAAGTCTAGCAAGCATTTAGCAATCGCAGTCTACGTCAAAATACTATATGCCTGAAAGTGCGTGCGCATCATGCCAGCTGTGTGGGGGTGGGGGGGGGCGTGCTCCTATTCAATGACCATTCCGGACTGCTTCAGCACTACTGAGGAGAGGTCTAGTCCGCTCATCGAAAGTTGACCCCCAGTTGACATTGGGCGCCGAGAGCCAAAATTCCTTAGACGAGATCCTGTTTACGTAAAATATATATTTTAGGTACATCTGAGCTCAGTAACCACACTGTTGTTAACGTACCTCTTGAATCTGGTCGCATACCTGTTTCTGATGAATGACCTGGGATAAAATTGCATCCGAGGGCCGATAGTGTTACTTTCAATGACGATGAATCAAATGACAAAGTTAGTTTACTGCGATACATGACAATGCAACGATGACGCACAAACACATCGTGCGTCCCCACTAAACACCCACCCACACCAGTGCATTTTTCGATTTTTTTTTCGCCGGGGCACTCCGAAGAAAGGGGAACCGAAACCCCGGAAAAACACTTCCCGTGCATTAAAAGGACACTTTTGTGTTCTATTGTGGAGAAGTGCACACCTATTTTTCGTCATGGAAAGCCCACAAACCAAACCATTGAGCGCAACGTAACCTGCTATGGTTGTATCTAAGTCATCTCAGTGCACTTTCACTGATGAGAAAGGCACGGTAGCGTCAGCGAGGAACACCCCAAACAGTAGCAGGAACATGCCACTTTGTTGACAGGCACTCTGAGCTATGAACGACATCCCTGATATTCCCAAGCCCCGCCCTAGCCGTCCAATGGATAACCAGAGCTGCAAGAAGGGCGCAGTGAGCCGTCATAGTAGCATTCGAAGGCTTCGGAAGAGCAACGTAATGGGAGCGGATACACAGGGAGGGGGGCACTGGGGGCATGTGGACCTCCCATGGAAAGGTGGTGCTCCTCCAGCCGGGAAAGCTCGGGAAGAAAGGCCATCCCCTCTCCCGTTCAACACATTTATCCACCGAATGCGCCCCTCCGAGGAATTGTGCCCCTCCCGATGAGGATTCCTGGTTCCGCCTCTTCAACATGACCTCTCAATTTAAGCTATCCTGGCCTGTCACATGGGCAAATTGACCTCCAATAAATGCATGTAAGGCTGTGTAAGGGAGGGGGCCTAGACTTGTTTTTGCTCTTCGTCAGGGGCACCTTGTGGGGCTCACCCCCAGTGAGGGGCACCTTGTGGGGCTCACCCCCAGTGAGGGGCACCTTGTGGGGCTCATCCCCAGTGAGGGGCACCTTGTGGGGCTCACCCCCAGTGAGGCACCCTGGCCTGCGAAAAACTTGACTTTTCTTTGGTGCAAACCCGCTCCCCCCCCCATCAGCAAAGCAAAACCGTGGAGGCCCAGGCGGCACTTTGGAGGGGCTGAGGGAACTTGGAACGCCAATGTTTCCTATGAAGTGTTCCGACATGTTTGTGCTGGCACCATTGGTGAACGCACGTGGACACTCGCTGAAATTGGCTCACAGGCGTGCATCAGTGGATTGTAGGAATATATTTTTAGCCTCAGATGCTGTGCCACCTGGAACTCATTGCCTGATGATGTAGTAGCCTTAACGGACCTGGGTGCATTTAAAGCTGCACTGCACTGAAATCTCTGCATATTGTTGTACGAATATACTGAATAGATTAACCATGATAATATACTAATCAAACTTGAAGAGTAGCTTTACTTCTCTATATTCAGAATATAGAGATATCTATATATCTATATATTCAATCTCTATATTCTCTATTTCAGAAATCTTGACCGACAACATATTAGCAGATGTAGTGGCTACTCTAAGCATATAAATTCTGCTTAAAGTACACTTTCCAGTTCCTGTGTCTTGCCCTGTCTATCTGAAAACCATACTTTTATTTAATCTAGGGGACTGGCGTACCTGCAGATACGGGCGCTCCCCTCGATCGGGCACGGAACTCATCTCTGGGTGAGTGATGCTTGAGTATATGAGGAGCCAACCAGGTGAGAGAACCAGGTGAGACACAAATAAACCCCTACCCACACATACACCCCTCTCCACCCCATGCGGGGGACGCGGGGTGCGGGGTCTGTGTGAGCCTGAGCCGCCCGCATCACTCGCTGATCACTGATAGCACGACAGCGACTGCCAGGAACGGGGGGGGTAGGAATTCCGAGGCGTCTTGTGGCCAGCTTCTCCAGGACACTGTACACTGAAGTGGCGAGCTGGACCAATGCGCCAATTGGTTATTACGCCGCATGGAGATCCGATGGACTAAATTTACATACCCACCGGAAACCTACCTGGTCGCACATACTTTCACAAGCCGCATCCATGTTGTTTGCTACCATATCCGTCGGCACCACGTGGACTGCGTGGTACGCGGCGAGCGGGCTCCGTGTGAGCCGCCATCATCACCCACTGGCCATGCGACAGCGACTCCCTGCCAGGCGGAGACGACCCGAGGAGTCCCTCGGCCAGCTCCCCCAGAGCTGTGCACACTGGAGTGTTAGCTGTGTTCGCACCTGGCGCGCGTCTCCCACGTCCACGCGGCGACGTCACGAAGTCAGGCGGCGACGTCACAGTCAGGCAGCACCGAACACCGGCGTCCTGCAGACGGAACTCACCTTCAGCAAATCCAAAGTCGCCGGAACTTCGCTCGGTCCACGCCGGTCCGTCACGAGCACACTGGACGCAGCGCTCTGCCGGCGGCGTCCGACAATCTTGGCTGCGCGCGAGGGGCGTCCCAGGGCGTCCGACCGTCGGCCGAGCGGCGGGCCGGCGCACGCACAGTACACACCTCACGGCCGCCGGCACCACTGCACTGGCGTCTCCGGTCGGCCAGAGGTACGGCACGTCTCAGCCACCTCACGTCTCAGCCAATCAGCGGCCAGGCGGCGGCGCCCGCGCCGCCGGCCGGCCCGGCAGACGGCGGCAGCGCAGCTGACGGCG
>JAOTOM010002571.1:72500-90000 GCA_034440615.1 Ashinkailepas kermadecensis | reverse complement strand
GTCTATATGGGTACCCGGGCATCCACCACCTGAGTCCAGGCACCCAGAAATGAGCCCGGACACCCACACATCGAGCCTGGGCATCATAAAATGAGCTTGGGCATCCACAAACTGAGCTCAAGCATCCACAAACTGAGTCCAGGCACCAATAGCTGATCCTGAGCATCCACACATCGAGCCTGGACACCCACAAACTGAGCTCGAGAACCCACGATTATTTTGTAAATTGATCCTAAAGGACTTTGGTCATACATCGGATTACATCGACATATTGCTGTGGCACGTCCAATAGTTCATTATAAACGACACCTCAGAAACCCGTTTGGCTCTTCTCCAGACTCCTACCTGTATTCTCTCATGGGTGGACTTGCATTCCTGTATTCCCCTTACGCGTAGTATGATATTCTCATGAATCCCAGCCATCGCGGTTGCGCTACGGTCTTTGGATGGGGGGTGGGATATAATCGTTATTGGGTTCATTATTCCCATGCAGCGCCCACAAGTAGGTAAGTGCAATGTTAAATGTAAAGCTTCACGACGCTTGGGAAATACGTTCCTCCGTCCCCCCCCCCCCCTGTCCCCGCCCACACCACACACATACCTTGGCGTCGCCTCTGATCCCAGTAACTGCCTGCGAAGACCATGTAAACACAAAGAACGAAACAAGAGCCGTTGAATGTTTTCTTTATGCCTATATGATGCTCATCGTCATGGCAACTTCAGCTATGACTGATTCACCGCCTGTTGAGCATGCAAAATATTGATAGCCAAGAACCAAGGAAAATTATAAAATCAGGGAGATAGTGTAGCGGACCACATTCGACTCCACAATAGAACGAAGAAGGGTCTGGTTACATTTTGGTGTCCTTAGTAGGTACTTACTGCCTACTTGATTTTTTTTTACAATATCCCCTTGACACGCCATTTCAATCCAACTAGGAAAATACTGCGCGGTTGTTGCATGTCTCTCAATCTGAAGCAACAAAAATCATGTAAATATCCCATACATTAACACGAATGTTTTCGTGGTACCCCAAAGGTTCAGGTGCAATTATACGCAATAAAACAAATTACAGGGTGCATGAGATGAAAGAAGCCACTAATATCAAAGTTCACTGCCGTACGAAAAAAAAATAATATCGGACCAAGGCGCAAAACTTTCACCTTTATTATTATATTTTGATGGCGAAGCAACGAAACAGATTACAAAGGCCGCCGAGAACCGCAAATATACGTAACATGATCCCAACGATGATGTAGCTATTCCTTTTCCCTTGGCAACGTAGCTATTCCTTTTCCCTTGGCAACATAACGTTACTTTTGATGTCAACTCAGCACCTCCTGGTATATTGAAGGTCGTATATTTTCTTTACACGCAATGTATAAAACCCAGGAGCATCTAAGAGCCATTCTTCGTTGTATTAAAATATATTATCTATAGGTTGCATTAGCTTACGCCATCTGAAGGGTTCATATTTCACGCTTACAATAATAATACTGATTTGAGCCCTGGCTGACCATAGCTCATGGTATATGCCATTTATGGAATGCGCAAGCGTTCATTCTGTAGCTGCACCTTTTCCTTCGTTTAGTCTTTTCCACGGGGTGAGAAATGCTGGTAGAAATATTGAATATGATTATCTTGAAACAGTTTTAGAAAACACCTCCCTAAAAACAGGCAATGCAGTGGTTATTTTATTTCATTACCAGTCCACGAAACGTTGATACGGACTGATGTTGATACAGGCTGATTAAACTGATGTAGGCTGTGTCAATTTACCTCGTATATTTTTTGGTGCAGGCTGCAACATGTTATGGAACATTGCGAGTACAGTGTAGCGGCAAACCATGACATCATTTCACCGTTGAAAAGCTGAGAGAACATGATCATGATAACTAACACCTAAAAAGTTAGCAAGTGGGCGACAAATTTGAAAATAAGGACGAGGCACAGACATTAAAATTTTACATACGCCCCAATACTGTGCTACATCGTCACCATTCCGAAGCCGTTGTTTTTGTTTTGTTTTTATTGTTTGTTTGTTTTTGCCGCGAGAAGAGGGTACCAGTAGCAACATGTGTGGTAGCCATGGCAACAGGCTTCATACTTCATAGAAAATGCTGTTGCATCAGCCATCCCATGTATCAACTAGATCCGGCCTCCCATATTTTCCTTGCCAATTATAAAGTTGTGAGGTGGCAAAGTGGGTTTTTGGGCACTTAGAAGCGTAGATTTAGCCTTTGAAGGCTGTCTCGATGGAATAATTTGCATGGTGTGATCTGAGGTGGTCTGGAGACAGTGGCGAAGCCAGAATTTTCCTAAGGGGGGGGGAGGCACCACAAAATATGATGCAACGGAGAAAGCTTCCGGCGCGCTAAGCCCGCCGAAAGTTTATGTTTTTGCGTGGTGAAAATCTCAAAACAATTTGATTCATGTAGTGCATTTGTGGGTACTGAGGGGGGGGGGGGACAAGTGGCTGCGTCTCTGTGCAGAGAAATCGTGTTAAGTAAAATTGAACATCCTAACCCTCTCCTTCATAAGCATCTTATTCCTTATTCCTTATCTATCCCTCCTAATCTATCTATCCTTATAAGCAACCACAACTTAGGATATGAAAGTGGGATTCTCACATCGTTCTGAAATCTGTATCACCTTCGAATTGACTTAGCCATGCAATTAAGTTTCCACAGCGCTTGCAAAAGATGGACAATAATAGCCCGGGATTATGCAGGAGTAGAAAACTTTCTCGTACACTTATTGACACCGATTGGCAAAGTATTCTAGAAAACAATATTGATTTAGCCATAAAATATGTTGTCGACGATATTGTAAGTGCCGCAAAGGATGCTATGCAAAGAAAATAACCATGCAATACTAATGACAAACCTTTGATGCATATATAATATTCATGGGAGACAATTTAATGAAGAGAAACATGCCTTTGAAACATGCGAAATTATAAAATGCAGAAAACACTGTGGGAACTGTGGAAACAGAAAGGAAACCATACGGCCGCGCCAAACAGAAGACCGGGAAAAACAACATTGTTAAGCACATGTAAGCAGACTACTGGCAAACAAGAGCAATTCATTCAGTTGGTTGGTTATTGGTTTTACGACACGTCGACCGTTGAGTCATATAGCGTCGCCAATCTCTCACGCCGATTGGTCGCGGGCGAAGAGTAGCGACAGGTGAGATTCGAACCCACAACCTTTCGATTGTGAGACGAGCATCTTACCCCTAGACCACTCGTCCCCTCAATGCATTCAAATACTACCTGATGCTTAAACGGATGGCATGTCACGAGCGTGGTCAAAGCATTCCGCCATTAGTGAAGACGATGGTAGAATCGTAGTGACGACAAAAAAAAAATTTGCTGCATGATATCTGTGCAAATATATTGTTGCTAGATCATTTTTTTTTAGTTGGGAGCATTATAAATGTACCAGGGCATATAGAAAGCATGAAATCATTTTTTAAAGCCCATATCCAGATCTCTTAAGTAAGTAGGTATGGAAAAAATCAGCCTCATGCTCACAATTGACAAACTGATGTCACAAAATCTATAGTTACATTCCGGCTGTGGGTCATTTTCTGGCTGACGAAGGACGAAGATGGCTCAGCCGAAATATATCTCGATAGCTTTTGTGACATCGGTTTATCAATCGTGAGCATGAGGCTAATTTTTCCCCTACTGATCAGAATGCTGCTCATGCATTTAGCGATCCAGACCATCCGCCTAATCTTCTTAGTAGTTGACTTGAAGTACGAAATGGTCGCAGTGTGATGCTCACAAAATATTTGTGTTTGGAATCTTTTTAAATAGACAGCGTTTATGCATACGTGATTCAAATAATGCACCGTCTGTCTCAGTCTATCACAGTTAAGCTACCCTTTCCTTCCTCTACCATGTTCAAAGATGAAGCTATTTGAGGTGAGGGAGGGGTAAGGGAGGGTTAAGGGAAGGGCGGGGGATGTGTGGGGATGGGTATGTGAGGGTGGGGGATGGCTGGGGGAGGGGTGGGGGAGTGAGAGGAGATCCGGGAGAACATCGGAGGGGTAAGGGCGTAAGGGCGTCACCATCATCAATATCCAGATGGGGCAAAATCCCAGGGATTTAGGAACGATATTCAAGCTAGATAGATGTAACCATAGCTGCTTGCGTGTGACATGTCGTTTAACCACTAGCAAATGCTGAGGACACTCACGATTGTCATGGTATATATTGCATGCGCACGAAAAGACTTACAAGCAAACCCAAGCCCTACCCCAGGTGGGGTCCGGAGCCCTAACACCGATTCGTGTCCGTTTGTTACGGCCATCGACAATCGTCTAGAAATGTCGCCCGAGAACTGTGTGTGTGTGTGTGTGTGCGTGTGTGTATGTATATGTATGTGTGTGTGTGTGTGTATGTGTGCGTGTGCGCATGTGCGTGCATGTGTGTATGTGGGAAGGGGTGTCGGTGTGTGCAGGTGTGCGGGGGAGGAGACTGGGGGTGCACAGGCACCCATGCACCGAGTACAGGTATATGTATGTGTGTCTGTGTGTGTGTGCATGCTTGCACGTGTGCCCAAGCTCAGGTACTAACAGTAGGTGGCCAACAGGAGACAAAAGGAGACGACAGTCATTTTGGAAGTCACGAACTGCCCTAATGGCGTCACGAGACTAGTCACGTGCCCCGTTATTTTCCATGACGCGGCGGTCTGGCGCGAACCGATCCCAGCCAAATCGACCCTCGCCGAACGTGCGCTAGCGAGAGTCATGAGGATCTCTCATCCTGGGACCGAGCGGTGTCAGGACCTCTCACCCTGGGACCGGGCGGTGTCGAGATCTCTCAAGCTGGGACCGGGCGGTGTCGAGATATCTCATCGTGGGACCGGGCGGTGTCGAGATTTCTCATCCTGGGACCGGGCGGTGTTGAGATCTCTCATCTTGGGACCGGGCGGTGTCGAGATCTCTCATCCTAAGGGAAGCGCAGTCAGGGTTTTGAAAGATGGAAAAAAAACCAAGGGTGAAACATCGGGGGTGGGCAGCCGTGATGCTAGACATAGGGCGATTGGAGAAAAATGAACATATTTGTGTTAGTGGAGGATGATTTCCCTATCCTTGCTTCCTTGGCTGGGATGCTGTATCCTAAGACCTGGTTGAGATGTTTGATTTCGGAACTCATCCTTCGGGATCACTCTACTCGTGACGATACTCATGGGCATCTCCCTTAGAGACTACTCCCTTTCTCCCTCATAATTATTTCACTCCGCAGAGCAGGTGTGTGGGACCCATCCACTTCGGAACTACCCTCCGAGACCACTGACATTGGGATCTCTCTTCCGTGGCTACTTGCTCCCATCCAAACCTGCCCCTCCCACTTTCTGCTCCCCGAATGTCTTCCTTGGGAACACATCACCTCGAAACCACTCCCCTGGGGGCATGTGGAGTCGTTCATCTTTATCTTGGAACAGTTTCTGGGTATCCCACGCCACTGCGACAACTTTGGCTTTATGGATCCACGCATGACAGTTCTCCATGCATAACAGGGGAGTCTGCTCACCACAATAAAGCTACCTCGGGTACAGCTGAGGTTACTTTGAACACACAAATGTGAACCGTGGAAATCACGCTGACAGATCTACAAAATCTACGCCAGTGAGCAGCGGGAAAAAGGCGAAACTCGCAGGTGGTGAGCATCCCTCGCCATATCCCTCAGGGTAGACATGCCTGATCACAAACGGAGATGGCCAGTACCCCTTTCTACCTCCTCAGAGCGAGCACATGGGGAGACCCGGAGATGGAGGAGTGTCCCACTTCCATCTCTTCGGTGCGGGCACCTGCACCGACCGGGTACAGCGGCAAAAACGCCACCGCCATCACAGCCACCATCAAGGCGGCTTAATCCACCGTGACATGTCAAACGTAGCGGTGGACAAAGACAAATCAGCTGATTTCATGCGCAGATTCGGTGGTGTAATTGGACGCAGGGCCGAGGGCGGACGAACACATTGGCTAGTTGTTGGAGATGCAGAGAGCGTTGATTGTTACGGCGAACACATTGGATGTCTGTGGGAGGGCAACGGCCTCAACCGCCTCCAAGAAGCTCACCGAGAAATAGTAAAATGGCCATCCATACCTGTCATCTAAACTGCTGATCATCTTCTTCGACCGGCCCGGTTTGCTGACACCAGCTGAAATTATAAATCAACGGTATTTATCCTTGAAATTAATAATATTCGTGCTAATATAGTGATCAGAAATGTTTCATTGACACATGGTGCGCCTAACTGAATGTAAATCAATCCAGCAACCTTCCTGTCATCGATTGCCGATCATCGCGGCCCCCTCCATCCTGCAAGTTACGGCATTGTCTGAACTTACCTAGCTGCCGATATGCAAATATCTCCGTAACTGCCCTACCGTCCCTGAACCAATAAATCTTGGAAACCATCCAAAGTGTAGGCTGTTCTGATCGTCCACCGCGATCTTGTAACTCCATTTATCAATTCAACTAAATACAGTAGTGAACCACCCATTTAATCACCGGTGCATGTACATCCATAAATTATCTGAATTACCAATCACGCAATGGGCTGTACGCCATTGCATTACATCACACATACTGGGAGTGGCTCAGATACATTATAGAGTATACTGCATAGCGCAGCTCCTGGCTATCTGGACAGTGCAATTTGACCATGTGCATGGTTTTCTCTCCTTACTATCGTACTGGGGTGATCAGCTACAGCCAAATTCAACCAGCATCAACATTAGCACCCATCTCCTCAGAATGTCCGAAGAAAAAGAAACTACTGGGCAGGGGGCTCACCTGAGCGGCTTTAAGGCCACTTTAATCGCGAACGAAACCAGCATAATAGCGAACGGAGGAGACAAGGCTGAAAACAACTGAGATCCAATTGTAGAATCAGATCTCATAGCCGAATCTAGCGGCAAGCCATCCCGATGATCTCAGGTTTTCGCCAGGTACCATGACACTTCAGGATCGATTGAACGTGGCTGCTTACGACTGCTGCGCGCGAAAGTTTCCCGGTTTATTTTGCACTACTGGCTGGTCTAACAACCGCTATGAATACTACACCCTTCCCGCACACCATTACCCGCTCTGCTCTCCGCACCGCAAGTTCTCGCCTTTACCAAACAAAAACGTCATGAATATCACACGCAGTAATACCGGTGATATTTCTGCGCCTCTCGCTTCCGCTTCACAATAAGCCACAGGCAACATGCAGCTATCGATGCGATTATTTTTATAATCGTCAGTGGTCACTAACCGATGAGGAATATTCAGAAAAAAAAACTGCACGTAGAAATTGTAATGCTTCTAAACGAAATTGTTCCGAAGTTCACAGCTGATGCATGCTACTGAGTACAGTGAAGATGAGACAAGGTTCTAACGAAACCTTTTGAGCATTTAACATTTTTCTTCGCTCTTTATAGTTACGGTGGAGGGAGAATGCCATGGGCAGGTGTGGCCTATGCCACATCAATGTTGCTGAAGGTTAGCATGGGGCTTTTTTGGCATTGACTGAAAAAAAAATGGCATCAAAAACGCCATTTGCCACACTAACTTTTACTGCACTCCTTCACTTCCGACGGAGGTGAAATTACATTGATCTGGGGCGAGCTTGTGTGACCTCAAGTAGCCTCAGCTGACCTCTTTGGCTTTGAGGTTATTGCAGGGTAATTTGTCGCGCCAAGTTCAACTCCAGCTACACCTATCGAAGAATGGTTTTCATAAACAGTTGATTAACATCCATTTGAACTTCACTTTGTCAGGTAGTGTTGACCGGACCCAGCCAAAGAAATGGGACGTGACTTGTCTCCAGGTAAAAAATCACTGAGTATGCTTTCTGTTATAACCAGTATAGGGTGCCATAAGGAGTGTTAGGCGAGTGAGGCCAAGAGCTGGGCTGTGAGATTCCAATATTGCCAGCACAGAATCCGGCACCATTAGATTTTCTCGTCATCTTTTGGTACAAAAATAAGGTGAGATGACAGGAATAACACTATTATTTTTACTACTCCGTTCTCTGAATACATTTCAGAACATTTATTCGGACATAACACAAAAACGACTGCGGCTGCGGCGGTGACGTAGCCGTGGAACAGGGACCAAAGGGGCGATCCTCCTCCGACGGTGACGCGGCCGTGGAACAGGGACCAAAGGGGCGATCCTCCTCCGACGGTGACGTAGCCGTGGAACAGGGACCAAAGGGGCGATCCTCCTCCGACGGTGACGTAGCCGTGGAACAGGGACCAAAGGGGCGATCCTCCTCCGACGGTGACGCGGCCGTGGAACAGGGACCAAAGGGGCGATCCTCCTCCGACGGTGACGTAGCCGTGGAACAGGGACCAAAGGGGCGATCCTCCTCCGACGGTGACGCGGCCGTGGAACAGGGAAACAAGCCAGACAACCGTCTCAGCACTTTTTCATTATAATAATCTCGGAGTACCGTGCAGTACAATTTCGGCAAAGGACTAATGGTTGTTTCATTTGACATGGAAAAGCCGTTGGCGGGAGGAATTGGTGTAATATGCATTGATCGGAAATATATGAGGGAGTCTCTTTAAGGGTCAGTAATAACCGCCGAGTTTTTACAACAGGGCAAGGGTAGCAGGTCGACCGGTGTCAACACCGTCATCCATTAGCGACTGACATAACTGTATATGTGGGGTGAACTGATGCTTTGAATCGAGCTCTGTACCTCGCAGGCTGATTCGAGCGACGACCACTGAGTTAGAGCATCGGGAATGTTTGAGAGGTTACGCCGCACGACTGCTTTTGGCGGCCTATTTCTTTTCTGTGACTCCTAGGCCACCAAAAGCAGTTCGCATGGTCACATGAGCACATGGTGAAATATAATCAAGAATTCTTGGAAAAGTTTTACGCATGCATGCATATAATCTCGGTAGTCATGCATGATACCTCTTAAAAATGCCCAAGGTTCGGTGACCCTCGTGCAGATCAGCCTCAAAAGTACACAGCTCGATGCATGGCACTAGATATCCCATGGGAACATTTTTGTCAAAATCTGAAAGATGAGGGTGATAATTTGTCATTTTACCGGTTCATTAGTGGTGCAGTGCCCCGACAGCCCCAGATACGCATCATCACATAAGCACATAATGAACTCCAATCACGATGTCTTGGTAAAACCCTATGCATGCATGCGACCTTGGTGACCATGTATGATACAGCATTACCTCATCCTACTAAGTACCCAGGTGACAATTTCTACAAATGTGTGCAAGATAAGTTAGCACTTTTGAGGTAGTATGGATTATGCAGCACGATTTGTCGGTGTGTGCCACGGCTATGGTGTGCAACTATCACGACATCAGATAACAGCTTTGTTTCCAGCAGACAATTGCATCAGATAACTGCTGTGTGACGAAGTTTCCGCCTTTCCGCGCGTCTGTGAGCGCCAGCCTGCAATCTCTTCATAGATGACCACAAACGGGTATCGTCTGCATCGCATGTCAAACGTTCGCCGCTCGCGTTTCATTGAAGGCTGGCAAGTTCAGATTCACTTTCACCGCGCCATAGTGGTGCTCGCAATTCAATTCTCGGCTTCCATTTGGCCCTTGTAATATCGCTTCAAAGGCTCACCAGTAGTACCATTTGGCCAGCAATATTCCTGGAGGCAACATCGGTCACACGACCTCAAGCGGTTAAAAGCCGCTCTACGATAAGGCTTTATGAGATGTTGTCAGCTTCAGCGCCACACAGCCAGAGAAGGCGCACAAACATAACCAATGGAAGACAGCTTGTCGCAGACCTGCCAAATCTCATCAGATGACGTCACAACTTGGGTCACGCGAGAACACAGCATGACTGGGATGGAACACCGTGGTGGAGTATAAGCCGACCGAGACGGACAGCCGGGATGTGTCTGTCTGGCTCACCTCAGGTTCAAATTATATATATAGTTTGTGTATATTTACACATACTCATATTAAATCTTCATACAGTTTCAGTACGATATCGTACCTTCTTCGGTGTCACATTCGACAATAAAAACAATTAATGCTAAGATGAAGATTAGGTGTCAACGGAAGTTGTCTAGGACACCTCCGATTAAGCACAGCTAAGTAGCCACGCATCGGATAATCTAGCAGGCTAATCCAAGATAAAACCCTCACATGCCAACACGCGTGTTAACAAGAATGAACGGAGCAAATTTGTTCAAATGTGTTCAAATGTGTTCAAGCGAAAATTTACGACATAACAGAAGCCAGATTACCGAAGCGGTCGCGACAAGTCGTCACCGTCATGTACAACATCATAAACCAAATTACCTCTTAAATCATTTTTTCTCCGATTTAGTCCCCCTACTGTCGACTCAGTTTCCAATATGCTGATCCATCTGTTTTCCAGTTGCCGTCTATAAAACACATTTTACTTCCAAACACTTTCTAGCCAAACTATGCGCAAATCTTCGATTTCGTGGTCCGGTCCTTTGAGTGTTTACTCACTGGAAGCGCTCTCCTCTTCCGCACCGAGTGGACGACAGGTGATTTTGGACCCTGGCGTACAATTTGTCTCCAGTTTCTCCCAGGTAACAAACATCATCACACTTCTTGCAGAACAAGCCATACACGGCATTAGAAGATTTACAGCCAAAAGAAGGTCTTCCTACTATGTCTACCTAGCGATGTATATATATACATTCATATATAATATATATATATGCATCGCTCTTTCTCTCTTAATATCTCGGAGCCCTAGCTAAGCAGTCGCACACACAAAATATGCATTAGAGAAAAGGGCGATAACTGTTTTTCCCAAACACCCGGCGTAAAGCGACAGCCTTTCTTAGGACCGTACGACATAATCACATCATTTCTTCACCAGGAGGAGAGTATAAAAAATTGGGAATTGCACGAAGAAAAACCGCAAGCGAATCGCTGCCGCACGAAATACCGCAGACCGTGCTGCGATTCTGACCGTGCTGCGATTCTGCGATTCTGACGGCAGGCCAGCCGGGCGGTGCTGTGAGACGGCGGTCGGTGACTGTCGGGCCGGACCACCAGGGCAGCCGGCAGTCGCTCGCCGCCGCCGCACCCCTCACGCCAGTGGTAGCGGGGTAAGTGACCCAGTCACGCACACCCGACAGCACACCCGGGGGAGCGGGGATCTGCTCACGGCAGATGCGTCTTCTCCGTGGAATGAAGAGATCGCAGGGCGTGGAGCCGGCCTAAGTACCAGATATACAGCCGCGCGGTAATGGTTTCCTCTGAGGGTGAACGATACGATCACGGAATGGATTTTTTTCTGGACGGGATGTACGGCGGCGGCAAGAACGACAATTTCTTCTCAGGCGAAGAACGAGGCCACGAAGACCCTGCTGCTTTGACCGAGGACGTGCGGTCGTCACAGGTGCTGAGTCGCCGCAAGGGTCACATGGTGGGCGGTGACGACCGCGAGTCCTGAGGCGACTACGTTACCAATCGCAGCGAACCATTTCCGCTATTCAGCTATAACGCACGGTTATCACAGATAAGGTTGGTCCATCTGTCTCCGTAATGAAGGTGCCCAGTTCAATAGCGTTGCGGTTCAAAAAGCAGGCGACGTAAAAGAACTCCCTCGACTTAACACGACACATTCTTTAGGACTCCTTTTGCGTCTCAAATTCGTGGCGAAAAATATTATTTGTGGAACAACTCATACGACCCTGACCATATTTTTGCATTGCGTAGGAATTCACGGAAAAGCGAGCGAGCTCAGATCCAGGAACCTTACATTGGAGGACGAAGTAGGCATGTGTACTTATTTGGGGATGGGATTCCTGCTACCGGCTGATGACTGATGGTGGGGTGGGCACTCACAGAGATAAATATAAAAACCTGCTGGGAACCGATGGGAGGTCAATGGGGACTAAGCATTCCAGACTCCTCATTAAGGACTCGTCTAAACAAAATTGACTGGTGGCCGAGCCCATTGGCGAATACAGGACCACTGTCCGAGACAACCAAAATTTGCCCTCCACTCGTAATGCCAAGGCAATGTGAGAATGGCCACTGACCGGGGGTGGGCACGGCCATGATGGTGGGGCATGAGCGACCTGAACTGGGCTGCGGCCCCCAGCTGACGTATCAGAGGATACCCAGTCGCGACCCCTGGAAGTGGCCCAAGCCTGCCCCGCCCCCGGGACGTTCAGTAGATTATCATGATGAAAAGGCCTGGCGACGCCCCGAATGGAAAAGACAGTGTTCTCCCACCTGGTGCGCATTGCAGTTTTGGGATGCATCAGCCGGAGGTACACAAATTGTTCCAACTGTCTCCCACACGGAAACGAGATGTCCGTGGAGCTGGCAACAGCCACAGCAGACGGCTCCAGCAGACAGCTCCAGCAACAAGCTACTAAGCCAACTCAATTAATGTTATGGGGAAAATTTATGTAGCTATACGTGATAAGGTATTGAAAAATAAGTCACAGATGAATGCATGACTATATAAATTATGTCCATGACACGAATTTCATTACAGTCCGTGCTTGCTGCCGGAACCATGCTATGCAACAGCAACAAGCACGAATTGTAACTAAATTCATGTCACGGGGTACATTTATATAGTCATGCATTCACCTGTGACTTGTTTTTCCATACCTTCTGATGTATCGCTACAGAAATCTGCCCCATAACGTTCATTTAGTTGGCACAGTTGCTTGTTGCTGGAGCTGTCTGCTGGAGCTGTCTGCTGGAGCCGTCTGCTGTGGCTGCCACTAACTTCACGGACATGGAAACAACTCGTCGAAGCCGTCTCACGTGCAATGTCTGGCCTTCGCCGGTAATTTAGATGACACACATGGTGCGTCGTTTCACTGCCTGCACGCTGCCTACGGGCCCGTCTCGTAAGCCAAGGGAACTCCGATGGAACAGTCTCACGAGACAGCCCGTGTAGGCGGTCGAGAACCAGAATGTGCAACGCGGGGGTGTTAGACCAATAGGAAGAAGATAATTAGGTTGGTGCTATTAAAACAAATGATGTGGCATGTGGATAAATGATGTGGATACCTGGCATGTGCGATAAATGGACAGACTTGAACACTATATTACGATTATTGTAGCTTGTACTCATTGGTGTTTGCGAAACTTTTGTTAACATTTTTTTAACCCTTGCACGAACGAAGGGTCTGTCTTATGACGCCCCGACTTCAGTCGCTAGTGCCGTAGGCGAGAAGGCAGCTTTGTGCGGCCCTAACATCAGGTGCTCTGGCTATATTGCACTTGCGCTCCTAACCGCGCTTGAATATTTAGAGTCCGTTAGAATGATCGATTGATTGATTATTTGGGTTTAGGGGCGCGCCGTCTACCAGAACATTTAGCGCCCATAGCAAGTTAATTGTTCAAACCGTTGCTATGCTACGTCCCCTGCACTGCTTGTATCCCTCCCGTTTCATCTTGATGTTAGCGCCCTGGGTAGATAGAACACAATTTCACAGCAGACACGAAGGTGAAGAGCTTTCCGGATTCAACGACCTGTGATTAATCATCTAAGGCTGCTAGCAGGGAGTGAGCCTGACTACTCCCGAAATGACGTCGACGCTCCAGGCAGGCCTGGGGCATGAAATCAGAATGTGGCGAACTGTTAGTACTGCACAGTGGCTTGGACACAGTGGCTTATTCTCACCATTGAGTAAGTAACCATGTGTGGCGTGAGTTTGCTCTTCGTGTGGACGGTACAAAACGACCACGTGCCGCCTTGTCCTAGCCAGCACGAGGGCCACTGGCCGAGAGATGGCTCTGTTGTCCGTAATTTGTTGAAAACAAGCTCGTTCCAGCTCGCTTGTCAGAAATCCGTTATAACGAGGATTAGTCGCGCGGTGGTTAATCTCAGCAGGCTTGGTAGCAGGGGCACATGGCACCTCCCCACCCATCCTTGAAAATAATTTAACGTCACAATTATAACGCCCATGGTAATAATCGACCTGGAAACAAGGCTTGTCCTTTCCCCACTTTTCCCCGAGCTTCTACGCCCACGCCTATAAGTACCATTCTAATTGTGTGTATGTGGGAGAGAAGCTAAGGTCCCTAAGGTCCTTAAGGTCATGTGTCTGGAGACCATGAAGAAACAATGCCTTGGAGAAGATGGAGAAAAAACATGTTGCGCACAGCTTACATTATTTCGGAGATGAATGTTCTGTGAATATATATATATATATATATATATATATATATATACATAATATATATATATATATATATATATATATATATATATATATATATATATACTATATATATATAATATGTATTATATATATATATATATATATATATATATATATATATATATATATATATATATATATATTGTGAATTCGTTATTCAGCGGATTGACGAAAGATAGCGATGGGGGGGGGGGGGGGCAGGTAGCACTACTGCATCATTTTTATAAAGTTCGATATGCTACTGCTCACTAACGGCACTCACTGTAGAGCTGGAGACGGCCAACGACCCCTAATGTGAATACCCTTTAGATATCGGCTAATAATGCAATAAACACATCGGTAGGTACTCATGCTAACAAACACAATTGTCATTCCCAAGTTAAAGAATAACGACGGACAAGGGACGAAGCGCGTCGATGTTGGGCCATTTATACATTTATCATTTTATCATTAGTCATTTATACCCAGGTATACAGCAAGAACATACCAATGGAAGGCCACCTCCTATCGCCAGTCAATGGCAAGACCCCAACCATAGGCACTAGACAGCCAACAGACAATCAACAGCTACAGCCTGACACAACTGGGCACACACAGAACAAGAATCAGTGCCTTACATTTTTACTTAAGCCACCAATGAGTTTCCAGGGGTGGAGTTTTCTTATATACTCTTTGTGTGGCCTGGGATCCACCACCTTTGCTTGGCCCCACCATCTCATTGTTCTCCGAACATGGGACCCTATGGGGTGGACGCCACCAACCAAATTGACAGCACCCACTGTCTCCATGCATTGGGCAACACCAATAGTTTTCAAACCTCTCCACCCATGGATGTACCTATTTTATGCTTATGGACAACTTTCCATCTTCCACGCAATAAAATTAATCGGACAAAGTCAACACCAAGTCTGTTGAGGTAGACAGCCTGCTACTCAGGGTCTCATCTGATAAGATTAAACTGGGGGCGGGGACGCTACCATTGACTTCAATGAATGTGAGCCAGGTTCCAACCTCCCGAGCTCCCTTCCCTCCCCGGTGGTGCCTAAGCAATGGAAAATGCGGCTTCACATGGGGAGTCACGAGTGAGCAGGGGTGATCCCTATTTAGTATGCTAGACTAACCCTGCTAGCTGCTATTATCCAACTACCTACCTACAAGTGGAGACTACAGGTACACTCAACAATCCCGCCGGGTGTGGGATTCGAAACCACAATCTTATGGGCGCTAAATGACCAAACCTGGTCGATGCGCCCTAAAACTCAAATAACCAACCAACCAACGAAACCACAATCTTAAGATCAAGAGTCGAACGTCCTACCGCCTGAGCTATCGCGACATTCAGTTTCTTTTAGAGAGTCAGTATTATGGCAGAGGGTCGCAGTCAGACGTAGGAAGCGAAATTCGCTAATTTGGCCAAAACAATACTTTGAGAAAACAAGAAATTATACACAGAAAACTTTAAACGTAATTTAGGTGTGCGTGTATCTAGCAATAATCAATCGGTACTGGACCAGAGGAAACGTCGATCATGCTGGTAGGGTGTGGACTCCAAGGAAAATGGCCTCGATAAGAACACTCCTGCGGTTCTCACGCCCCCACATCGAGCTTCCTGCCCGCAAACTGGGGGCAGTACATCTCAAAATCCTATGCTCACCATATCTCGAATAAAAAAAACATGACCTACAATAGGAGGAAGAGGACACCATCTGCCTCAGACGCTCAGAAACGGCCCTAAATAGCACGCTTCCGGAACCTAACTTCAGACTTCCTGCCGGTAAAGAATGGAGGAAAAGTCATGATGCATGGGTAATGGGTAATTCTCGGTAAAATGGGACGCCATGCTATGAGCAGCGGATATGACACTTGGGGTGCTGTACCACCCCTACCTTCCGGGTGGCATGCGCCCCCATGGAAGGTGGGTACCCCTCCGGATATGACACTTGGGGCGCTGCACCACCCCTACCTTCCGGGTGGCATGCACCCCCATGGAAGGTGGGTACCCCTCCGGATATGACACTTGGGGCGCTGCACCACCCCTACCTTCCGGGTGGCATGCACCCCCATGGAAGGTAAAGGGTACCCCCCGGATATGACACTTGGGGCGCTGCACCACCCCTCACCTTGTCCCAGGGTGGCGTGCGCCCCATGAGAAAAAGGGTACCCCTCCGGAAAGGCTCGAGTGCACCTCTTCTTCGAACTATTCGGCCAGTGGCGCCCCTCGGAAGGAAAATGAGCCTCTTCAGGTACTTTCGCAGAGGCGCACTTCCGGACTTGAGCTCCCATGGCAATTCCTGGATCCGCCCCTGCGCGATGGTGAGGACGTCCCAGACGAGGTGAAGTATCGCACAAGGGCGAGTACCCTATCGAGATCATGGTATGGCGGGCGGTGAGCGGGAACAGAATCTCAGTCCTTTTTTCTGCCCGGTAAGTGCGCACTCGATGTGAAAAACCTACAAGAAATACGAAATACTGCATCAAGAGCAGGTTGCTTGCCTTCCTAGACCAGTACCACAGAAACAGTGGGTACGCCTTCTGGCCTGATTTGGCATCATGCCATTACGAGAAGACCACAGTGAAGCTGCTCCAGGCTGAGGGCACCTGCTGTGTGCCCAAGACTCACAACCCGCCCAACCATCCCCAACTGCGTCCGGCAGAGAACACATGTGGAACAATTCAGGAAGCGTACCAGGCTGGGTGGCGGCTACATCCGAGGCGCGGCTCAGAATGGCGCGAAGTCAAAGCCTCTCTTGGGCCCTGAAGTGCCGCGAACCCTCATGAAGAACGTCTGTTCGCACGTGTCGGGGCCGGACAGCTGATCCACTTCGCCGGCAATGTGATGGCTGAATGTAGTATACTGTGTCAAAGTTTCACCTTGATGTGATCAATGCGACGCTTTTATGGAACTTAGTTATACCAACTTCAAATTGGACATCTGTTGCTTTCTTAACCAGACCACCGTGCTGTGCAGACCAGACCACCGTGCTGTGCAGACCAGACCACCGTGCTGTCCAGACCAGACCACTGTACCGCACAGACCAAACCATCGTACCGCCCAGACCAGACCAGCGTACTGCCCAGACTAGACCACCGTACCGCCCAAACCAGACCACCGTACCGCCCAAACTGGACCACCGTGCCGACCAGACTGGACCACCGTGCCGACCAGACTGGACCACCGTGCCGACCAGACTGGACCACCGTACCGACCAGACTGGACCACCGTGCCGACCAGACTGACCGTGCCGACCAGACGACCACCACGCCAACCAGACTGGACCCGTGCCGACCAGACTGGACCACCGTGCCGACCAGACTG